>CM074782.1:6770099-6956586 GCA_037355745.1 Pseudo-nitzschia multiseries | reverse complement strand
CTTTCGCGGGGCGTAGCCGCAATGCTTTAGTGGTTGGCTGTACAATCTGTCGGAAACGCAGTGACTGTTCCAGAGACTGCGGTTGGCGCGCAGCATGCGAGACGTTCTTGATGAGCGTAGTTGGTGGAAGTAAGCCAAAAGAAGCGATCGTTGTTCTTATGATCATCAATCGGAAGAAATGGAGATCGGGTGGAATGGCTGGAATACGAGCTGAGGGATGTGACCGTGGAGGACCCGGGAGAAACAGAGATATCGAATCCTTCAAGACAACGTGGATTTCCATATTCGTCGTAATCGGCATAAGGGAGTTGCTGTGGTTGGGGAGGATATTTCTGGAGAAATTGTTCATCCTTCGCACTGATTGTGGTATCGAGAACAGATGGGTCCCAATGCTTATCGGACGTCATGATAACATGTGGTAGCGTGTCAAATTCGACAGTCGTATACTTTCGCATCGCAAGGTATGGTAAACCGTGTCGTATGCTAAGAGGCAGTGCATAGCCATCGGAGGTGGTGATGACCTGTCCTCCGCCCGCTTTGATGGATGTGTCGTCTACGGTGGAAAAATATGCTTCCATCTGGCCGGATGACAATATAGAAGGGTGTCGTCCTGTATAGGCACATTCATTGAAAATGAGGATGACGGGGCCTCTGTTCGACATGGAATATGCTCCGCATGTAGCAATGGGAATATTTTGTACCTGATGATTGTTAATGCCGGTGACGTTAACATATCGCGGTGGGATATCCTTGGAGATGAGACACGCATCATTACCGATGATGCAGCCATTTGCGCCGCGATCGACCATGGCAAAACCAGGGCTAGTAACCGTAGTTTTGTGTATACGGTATGTGTATGACGTTACGGGACCATCATTAGGAAAGGTGAGATCATCCTCGGGAGTATACCACTGGTGAAAATTGGCGGAATACGATGGTGTTCCGACAGGTATTTGGGTGTCACCGTCCTTTTTGTACTGAATGTCAGGGTTGTTTGAAAGGAATCGAGCTGGATGCGCGGGTGACACGGAAGATTTGAGAGGTCGCTGATCCTTAGACGAAGAGGTCGTGGATTTGTATACACCTAGAGATGCATGGAAAACGCCTCTACGATCATTCTCTACAGCAGGATGTAGGTCTGCTGCGGAATTGGCATGCTCATCCTTGGTCGAAGTATCGTCTTCTCGAAAAGATACCGAGTGTTCATGTTGGTATGCCTTCCGGGTAATGGGTTTGACACTGTTGGGGTCAGGTTGGTCCGTGTTAAATAAGTCGCGTCGCAATGAGGCAACCACGATTTTCTTGCCTTCCGGAGAAAAACTGAGCCAACTCTTCATGTCCTGACGTGACAAGGCCTTCCATATGTTTGTAGGCAACCTTGTGGTAGGGTCAGGGGTACGTCCAGCCTTAAACACAGCATAATCTTGATAGTCTCCTTCAAATTCGATGGGGAGAGCATAGTCATCATGGTTTTGGCTCGATTCAGAAGAAAAATCATGAACGTGTGCACGTACGGTCGACCGAGGAGCAGACATCGCAGACTGGGAATCAAGTCGAGTTGCTTCGAGTAAAAGCGTGATTTTAAGATCGTGGATAGCAGCAGCTTCGGCAACTGCATCCGTTACGGTGCTACTCGTCCCACCTGGATCCTTGACCTTGGCAAACTGTTCGCTTAGCTGGAAGCTGGAATAGCATGCTTGACACAATGCTGATTTAACAGTATGGTACTCAAGGGGCTTGTTGGGAGGACGGAGCTTGTTGAGGTGATTCAATTCATCAAACCAATGTGTGATGAATTTCACTTTGGATTCCTTCCAATTGTTGAGATTCAATTTGAGCAACGCTTGTAGCTGAGTCGAGTTGTCGTATACCTTTGCTTTTGATTGGCTATGAAGGTTTACGAAGTCGAAGTAGGCCTTGCGTCCATCACGAGTGGTAGAATGACTGTGTACACATGATGCAGAAAGGTCACTCTTGAAGACTTCCAACATTAGTACCCAGAAGAAGGCACACTGCTTGACGAAGAGATCATGGGTATAACCCAGAAGCGTAGCTGGAGGCCAAGTTTCATCGAGGAATGTCTCTGTATCGATGTCGTATGCCTCGAGTTTAGCTTTGAAACCGACGAGCCAGTGTTCAAATCTCGAGTCATTCGTGAGGGGTGTAAAGGACTTTTCATCTCGTGCTTTTCGGCACCATGATTCGTACTTTACCTGCTGAGGGGACTTTTTGTTACTTCCCGCCGGAGGAGGTGGTGGGTTCAGAGCAGATTCGTTACGTAAGCGTTGGGCACGTTCTTCGCGGAATGCCTGGAATTCTCTGTATGTATATGACTTTACATCTTTCCAGTCCTTCTCGTCTTCTTCTAGGTCAACCCCTTCTTCTTGTAGGTCGATAGCGAAATCCGCAAGTGCTTCTATGCTCCTTTGGATGGATCGAGGGATATGCGTTGCCAATCCTTGCTCCGTATAGGTAAGTTCGCGTGCAAAATCCGGTTCGATAAGTGCGTCGAGGAACGACTTCCACTCGCATAATCCGCCTTCTTTGAGAGCTAGACACAACTTGCTAGTAATCTCACTGGTTACGTTGAGTAGGGATATGAGTATCTTCCTCATATCAGCATCGAAGCTGGGAAAGCGTTCGATAGTGGTGACTTCGGCGTCATTCTTCTCTTCGCCTCCAAGTGCATTGCCGGGCATCAACGGTATGTTCGGCATTTGTGGTGGTTCCGAGCCTTGGAAAGAATTGCGCGGTGACTGAGAATGGGAACTGCTTCGTGTACGATGTGCGATGTACATATGCCAGCGTAGGGATTGTGTTCAATTCCGTTCCTGTTCCTTCTTGTGTGCAAGCCTTCTTAGAGCTTGCGACTGTTAATCTATTATTTTCCTTCTGAATCCGATTCGTTGAGAGTCTGATTCAAAGGCTTCTGACGAACAGCAACGCTGTGTTAGTGTGTTAGTAGACGAACGATTGTACTCTACGCGTGACAATTGTGGTTGGATACTTTCGGTAACGGATAATCGGACTACAGGCGAGTCTAGGGAAACGGCAGATCTCCTCTTGCTGTGACTTATTCAGATTGCAGCGAGACAGACCTTAGTATGTAGATTACAAGTAGTTGGTAGCAACTAGTGTGAATTTTGGGATATAAATCAGTTGAATGTTAAAAGTATAAGATAAAGTGAAATCTTGCCGAAATGCAAGATATCTCTTTTATTGAGATGAATACGTTGCAACTGCTGTTGCGTAATGCTGAGATTACTCGCTGATTATTTCCGTACATGTATTAGTCGTTGACCATATATATTTGTATGCATGTATATGTATTGTGTGAGAATCACATGTCAACGGTTTTCTTCTCTTGTTCCGTTAGGAAGACTCCATGAAATGTTTATCATTAAGGTCAGGAATTGCTCCCGTAGCTCGTGTGTTATTTTATGAAATCAGAGTTTGCTCACCAAAGAACAATGGCAATATCGTAAGACAGGGATTGCTCACCGTTTATGCGCGATGGGAATCGATGCGCCGTGGGAATCGATATGCCGTGGGAATTGATTACTTAGATGAATACGGGACTCATTTGATTCATGCGCATAGGAAATCTACCCTTTGGTAGCTTTGGTACTTCTGGTCACGAAAGGAATTTAATAAAGGTGACCAGCTTGGGCTGTCATCGACCTTCTTATAAAGAAAGCTCGGTAACGAGGGGTGGGCGGGTGGTTGAAGAATTGGTTGAGTGCCAGATGCGTGGGGCGTAGTATCTGGTTGTTTGTTGGGTACAGATGGAACGGTGTCATCGGCAGTGTCAGAATCAGCGGGTGAAACGCTAGGGGGAACTGAGTTGTTTGGTTTCCTAGACTCGTCAATGAGTTTATTCTGATTGGTATGCTCCCCATGTTTGAATGCTGGAGCTTCTCCAGTGGCGTATATACGGGGCAAGGAATCCTTTGCGTTACGCCATTTGATGAAACCATCATCAGTAAATAGGCCCGCGCGTTTGTTACGTGACTCAGGCGTAAGAGCAGATCGAACACCGGACCGGTCAAGTAACTTGTTGGTAACTGGATCCCAGATTTGGAAGCATGAAAAGAATTCACCGTGTAAAGGCATATTCGTTCGTACGAAGAGTCACGAAGGCAAATAACCTTATTCGTAAGGTTATTTAACCTGAGTGAATAATCGTCGGTGATTATCCATGTGGATTGCCTCTTAGGGAAATTCTCCCCATCAGCTCACTCTTCGAAGAATTAACAACTCTAAAACACTATCATGCCCTAAAATCTATGTACAACCTAGTACTAATTCTACACAATAAGGTACAAATACTGTGATATTCCAATGAGAATATCACGGTGAATTATACGGTAACACGAAAGACCGATTGAAGGTGGTTTGCATGTGTTTTGTGTGCTAAGAATTACACGGTAATATGCCGTATAATCGACACGATGATTCGGCGATACGAGAGTAATTAACCCGTTGATTCGATCGTCGGAGACAATCGACTGTATCTATTACTCACTAAATCAATCGATCGTAAGACCGATTGCGTTTGTTGTTTGTTACGACACACTTTCTTTAGTTTATCAGACCCACAGCACTCTACGAGCTGTGGAGGACCGATTGGCGTTTCCCACCGAGAAACGCAGTTTGAGCTCGAAGACTAATCCGGACTAGCCTGATCAGCTACCGGCATCAACCCTCAAGGATGTAAAAGGGGCAGTTGCTTGTGGAGCCCTGGAACAGACCAACACCAGGGCGGTCTCTCTGAAAGAAGAGACCAAAGAATCGAACCAAGGTGGTGGCTCCACCGGGTTTCGAGATCCAGCAAAACAAGCAAGGGAAAAGATGCTGGACGGCTCAGTCGAAAGAGCCGCCCAGGTTGGCATCAGTTGAAAGGAATCAATATTCGAGAACACTGATCTTTCACTGAAAACAAGAATGAGTGAGCCAGAAGATTGAGCCTGAAGTATTCTGTGGTGAAACAGATTGGAAGGAACAGATTGCAAAGAGCATCTGCCCGAAAGAACAGATTGCGAAAGAACATCTGCTCTAGAATCGAGAACACCAAATCTCGAAGAACGAAAGATCGCAAAGATCCAAAAAAAAAAAGGAAAAGAGAACACTAAATTCTCAGGAAACAATCTTTCAACCTTTCACCACAGAAATAAAAAATGAGCAAAATCCTGAGAAAGGATAGGAAAGCTCACAATCTTGATTTGCAACAAAAGCAAAAGCTCACACAAAAGTATAACAAAACCGGAACGAAAATTCGATCCGGATAAATACAGAACGACAGTCACCAACGATTGATATCCATATCTCACATCTAATCCCTCGATTCGATTACACTCTCCCACCACATACCACCATCGATTGAATATTCAATATTCCATCGAATATCATCTATCGAATACTCCAAATAATCCGAAAACTCTCTTCAAAGTGACCATCCGACCATTAGAATACACAATTCTACTCCGAATAATCCGAAAACTCTCTTCAAAGTGACCATCCGACCATTAGAATACACAATTCACCACCATGGTACGAACTAGAGCGGACGACGACATGGAAGAAACAAAAATGGAAGTGGATGACGATGAGGATTCAGACGATGACGATTCACAGAATTCCAATGAAAACAATGGAAGAGGTATGCAAGAAAAGGAAGATTTGGAAGATAAAATCATGGAAGTCATGGAAAGGGCCTTTGAGGACCCAGAATCAAACTCAACCATGAAGAGAATCATCGACCAAGAAATAAAGAAAAGAGTCAGGGCAATGAGAGATGCAGAAAGAAAGGGTGTGAATCCAGATGACGCGGATAGCGAAAATGAGGATGAAGGAAACGATGCTGACCAAAATGCAGAGAACGCAAGAGCTGAACGGCTGGGAAGAAGGTCATCCCAACCCAGGATAAAAATCAGGGGATTCAACAATGGTAGATTTCTGAACCCAGAACAGCTTGCTTTCAGGAGCAGCCTAATGGATTTCGGTATCAACTATGAATCAGCTGAAGAAATTATGAGGGGAGGGATGTCTAATATTCGCGAAATCACAGACCTCAATAAGGAAAGCATTAAATCGTTCATGCACGGATTGAAATCTATCAGTCCGGACTGTCCTAATCCAAAAAGTATCCACTATGGTAACAGGCTATCATCGAGGCTCCTAACTTGGGCAAATTGGGCCCGGTATCAACCATTGATTGGAGTCAAGCCAAGGGCTATCGACTGGAACGCAAACCCAAACAACCTGGAACTGCAGCAATTCAGAATCAAGATGATGGAATCAAGTGTGAAATCACAGGAAAAGGCAACTCCACCCGAGCTGAAGGATCTCACAAAATTCAGGGAATGGGAGGAAGGCTTCCGACAAAACCTGAGATACAGATTCAACTCTGAGGGATTCCCAATCTTGTATGTCATAAGACCCCAAGAAAAGGAAGAAGTTACGGATGAAGCCAGGGCTGGAACAGTTGGGCAAAGTACAACAGATACTTATCCAACTTGGAGTGATTACAATGAAAGATGTGGCGTCCTGTCAGGTCCCCAGTATGATGAGGACAACAATGTTGTCTGGAGGTTGCTGTGTGATGCAACAAGAAAGGGTCCTGGGTGGGAATATGTGGCACATTTCCAAAACACTGCACTGAATTCTGGTAATGCCAGAAACGCTTTCATTTCCCTCATGCAACATGCTTACACTGATACCAATATCACTATGGTTCTGAATAAGACATATCAGGATATGAAAGATTCACACTACACTGGAGATTCCAAGGGTTATGACTGGAACAAGCACAAGCGAAATTGGACTGCTTTTCATGGAACAATTCTGAGATTTGAAAAGAATCATAATGAAAGAAGATTTGTCTGGGATTTTATCAATTCGATCAGTGATGAGCGACTTGATGCTGCAAAAGCAGATGCAATTGATGAGAGCAAAGACTATCGTGACAACTTCAATGAATGTTTGATTCTATTCACCAACCGTCTTGGATTGAAAAAGCTTGCAACAGGGAAAAGTAAAAGAGGTTCCAGAAGTTTGTATTCTATGGGCACAACCAGCAACAAAAAGCAAAAGACAACTGGAACTTTTACAGGAAAAGTTGAGTGCAAGCCTTACCCAACAAGTGTTTATAAAACAATGTCAAAAGAACAGCGCCAGGAGCTTTACCAGATGAGACAGGCTAAAAAGAAACGAAATCTCAAGGCTGCTGAGACTAAAAAGAAAGAAACAAATGAAGGCGCTGGTGACAGTTTTGGATCAAAATCTAAGAAATGACATAATAACCGGACACTATCACTAGAACACAAATTGTTAAAAATGGTGAGCCGGTCATTATACCAGATGAATGTCCCTGTAGGTTTTGATGATGGGGAAAATGAAGAAGGATATTGTGAGTTAGACTCACATGCAGATACTACCGCAGCAGGAAGCAATATGGTATTGCTGAATCCTGACCAAATCACAACACACGTTGATGTTGCACCTTTTTCTGAAGAATACAAGCCCATCAAGAAAATCCCCATTGGAAGCTGTGCGACTGCATGGACGAATCCAACATCAGGCCAAGTATATATCATAGTGTTCCATCAAGCACTGTACTTTGGGGACAAATTGAAACACAGCTTGATATGCCCAAATCAAGTGAGGGACTGCAATTTCAACTCTGTTGAAGAGACACCTCGCCAATTTGATCCAAGATCCAAGCATGGAATTACAATTCAAACTCCACTGGAGGATGATGATCCAAAGAAAGTTTTTATCAAACTGAGTATGAGGAATGTGATCTCATATTTCCCCACAAGAAAGCCCACAAGAATGGAACTTGATGAATGTCAACATTTGATCGCAACAAACGATACCCCCTGGGATCCACATTCACTGAAGTTCAGGATGGCCGAGCTAGCCATTGACAATGGAGATCCAATTTCAGGGGACCAATTCAGCCTTCAAGCTATGTCAACCGACGAGGACCAAGCAATGGAGGAAAGTTCTGTTGTAACAGAACCTGCTAGTAATGTTACAAATAACCTCCCCAAGACCAGCTTAGGAAAAGAACGGCATCCAAGTGTCATGCAGCAATGCAAACTGATGAGGGTCCATCAAGTATCCACAAGGAGAATGCTAACTGAATGCCAGATTGCAACAGATGGAAATATTGCTCATCGGATTTCTTCAGTAAGGAATATTTCAAACGCGCGAAGGGTAGACCAATTTTTGTTTGATGATACAGAATTTGACTTTATGGAAGCTCCTAAAGCAGAATCAAAACAGGCCCCTAGCTTGCAAGAAATTGACAATACACTTGAAAGAAGGTCTCTTGACAGAAGAAATCAATGGGGGCCATCAGTGATAACAATTGAAGGTCCAAACAAAGTTGACTGTGAACGCCTAGCCAAAACTTGGAATATTAGTTTCAAGAAAGCTGAGCAGACATTGAAAGTCACAACACAGAAGGCACTCAGGAATTTGCAATCACCATTGATGAAGCGGCTGCCTACTCAGCGCTTCAGGAACAAGAGAGTCGCACAAGGAACCTGGTACACTGATACCTGGCATGCAAGAACCACGAGTATTATGAGGCAAGAAAAATGTGCACAGATCTTTACAAATGGAAATGGGTTTGAAGTATTTATACCAATACAGGACAAATCACAAGCCCACCAAGGATTGAAGACATTTATTCATGAAATTGGAATTCCAGAGCATTTGATTTCTGATGGTGCGCCAGAACAAGGATCCCCAAGAACCTACAAAACACACTGGAATTCAATTGTAAAGCGCAACCATATCCATCAGACATTCATCCAGCCACATTGCCCATTCCAAAATCGAGCAGAACAAGCAATTGGTCATCTTGGTAGCGCAATCACAACCAAGTCTGCAAAGAAGAAGTCACCGAGACGATTATGGTCATTTTGTGGTGAACTATGTGCAAACATAAGGCAGAGAACAGCATCAAACAACCCTTCTTCAATGGGGCGAACTCCATTTGAATTGGTCCATGGCTATAGGCCCGATATTACATTATACACTTCATCAGAATGGTATGATTTTGTGTTTTATTATGATAAAGGCGATTCTTCCACCCGAGGCGTCGAAAGGTTGGCGCGATGGTTGGGTCCCTGTGGGAATAGGGTAGGTGGGGGGGATTGTTTTTGGCTCCTGACCGAATCAGCAATACCAATATCTACAAATTCAATAAGACCCGTCAAGGAATTTGAATGGCGGGACAGAGATATCCTCAGAAGAATGGAAGCCATTGACAAATCAATTGAATCCAAGATTGGAGATGAAGTCAAGGACAGCGCATCATTCTTCCAGGAAAACTACCCAGAGCCCCAAATAGAGCTATTTGAGAATCAACCAGTACAAACACCGGATATGAAACTTGAAATGGCTGAGCCAGAAGCATCGGTAGAAGATGTTGATGAACCAGATGAATATCTGGGAAATGAAGTGATCATTGAAAGAGGTGATGAAAGACTCAGGTGCGTTGTCAAGGACAGGGTTCGCGACTTGCAAAACAGACCAATAGGAATCAGAAATGAGAATCCCATACTAGACACGAGGCTGTATAAATTGCAACTACCTGATGGCACCATGGAGGAATACACGGCAAATATTGTTGCAGAAAGCCTATACAGCTCTGTTGATGATGACGGGAGGATGTTCACTCTACTAGATGAGCTCATTGACCATGAATGCGACAACACTGCACTAACTGATGATGAAGCCACGACCATAGGAAAAAATGGCAGGAAAACCCATAAGCCGACAACTAGGGGTTGGAGAATTCTTGCCAGTTGGAAAGATGGCACTGAATCGTGGTGCAAGTTAAGTGATGTGAAAGAATCATTTCCAGTGCAATTAGCCGAGTATGCAGTTAACAATAACCTTGAAAAATCACCAGCTTTCAGATGGTGGGTGCACAAAATTTTGAGGAGGAAGGATCGAATCCTTAAAGCGGCCAAAACAGCAAAGTATTGGTTGAAGACTCACAAATATGGAGTTGAATTGCCACATTCAATCAAACAAGCGCTGGCTATTGATAAGAAAACAGGGACTGACCACTGGGAAAGAGCAATTCATAAGGAAATGACAAATAATATGGCAGCGTTTGAATTTTCTGATGATGATGTTATTCCAGTTGGCCATAAACAGATAACAACCCACATGATTTTTGACATCAAGCTTGGGTCCCTAACAAGGAAGGCCAGATTGGTAGGGGACGGTCACAAAGTCCCTGCAGTGGCCAAAGAAAATACTTATTCATCGGTTCCCAGTCGAGACTCAGTAAGAATATTCTTTCTGCTGGCAGCGCTGAATGATTTGAAGGTTCTCTCAGCTGATATTCAAAATGCATATTTGACAGCCCCGATTAAAGAGAAATACTTCCTAAAAGCGAGAGAAGAAGATGGTTTTCCACCTCACCTTGCAGGAAGACCTTGTAAGATTGTCCGCGCATTGTATGGATTGCCGGTTGCTGGTGCATCTTTCAGGTCATACCTCACCCAGCATTTGAGAGATCTTGGATATTCACCGTGCAAGGCAGATCCGGATGTGCACTTAAGAATTGAAACCAGGAAAGATGGATCCAGATACTGGGCAATGCTCATTGCATATGTAGATGATATCCTATGTTCTGGCGAAGATCCAAAGTTCCAGCTTGAAAACATTGAACGAAAGTTCAAATTGAAGGATGATACAATTGAAGAGCCAACTCTATATTTGGGAGCTGATATTGGGAAATTCTACTTTGAAGGTGATTCAAAGCCAAGATGGTCATTATCAAGCACTAAGTACACAGCGAAAGCTGTTGCAGCAGTCGAACAAGAGTTAGGAACTGAAAAATATGGCTACAAGTATCTACCAAAATCAGCATCTAGTCCACTATCACATGATTACCGACCGGAAATTGATATATCAGAAGAATTGAACCCTGAATTGCAAAATTACTATCAAGGTTTAATTGGGGTTCTCAGGTGGATTTGTGAACTAGGAAGACTTGACATAGTAATGCCAGTATCACTGATGTCAAGGTATTTGGCACAGGCAAGGATCGGGCATTTGAATCAGTTGTTTCATATATTTGCATATTTGAAAAAGTACAACAGGTCAAAACTGGTTTTTGATGATACTGTACCAAGTGTTGATGAAAGTAAATTTCAAAAATGTGACTGGTCTGAATTTTATCCTGGTGCCACTGAAGTCATACCAACAGATATGCCTGAAGCTTTGGGAAAACATGTGACGATGAGCTGTTTTGTCGATGCTGATCATGCCGGATGCAAGGCAACAAGGAGATCTCATACTGGTGTTATTATCTTCATTAATAATGCACCGATCATTTGGTTTTCCAAAAGACAAACGACAGTTGAGACATCAACTTTTGGATCTGAAATCATTGCTTTGAAAATTGCAATCGAATTGGTTGAAGGTCTAAGGTACAAGTTGAGAATGATGGGTGTTCCAATTGATGGGAGCACGAATATGTATTGTGATAATGATTCGGTTGTCACAAATGTTACACGACCTGAAAGCCCATGTAAGAAGAAGCACAACAGCATTGCATACCACAAAGCGCGTGAATCTATTGCAGCAGGAATTATCAGAGTTGCAAAGGAACCAGGTTCAACAAATATTGCTGATTTGTTTACGAAGCTAATGAGTGGCGCTGTTTTCAGAGAACATTGTTCTCGATGCATGTGGTAAGAAAATAAAAATCAATCGTTCGATGGAATGTTCGATCAATCGTTCGACCGAAGCAACAAGTTGATTTACGTTCGATCTGCAACGAGCATTTCGAAATGGATAATTTGATCCATGAATACAATATATCAAACCGGCAAGGATCAGAGCAAAATGCCATGATACAAGCCAGAATGAAAGGCAAAACGCCGCCCCATTTTTCTTTTGATAGGACCTCTGATGGTAGACTGGATACAGTTTGGTATTCAACACACGAATGACTCACGATGAATAGGTTAAGCCATAGAATCCAGCCGCTTAACGGTTGGAGGATTTACGACTGAAGGGGACTGAAAAGAATTCACCGTGTAAAGGCATATTCGTTCGTACGAAGAGTCACGAAGGCAAATAACCTTATTCGTAAGGTTATTTAACCTGAGTGAATAATCGTCGGTGATTATCCATGTGGATTGCCTCTTAGGGAAATTCTCCCCATCAGCTCACTCTTCGAAGAATTAACAACTCTAAAACACTATCATGCCCTAAAATCTATGTACAACCTAGTACTAATTCTACACAATAAGGTACAAATACTGTGATATTCCAATGAGAATATCACGGTGAATTATACGGTAACACGAAAGACCGATTGAAGGTGGTTTGCATGTGTTTTGTGTGCTAAGAATTACACGGTAATATGCCGTATAATCGACACGATGATTCGGCGATACGAGAGTAATTAACCCGTTGATTCGATCGTCGGAGACAATTGACTGTATCTATTACTCACTAAATCAACGTCCAAGAACTGTTTCTCGACCCCCCGCGGGCTATCGCGCGGTATTTTTACAATTCTCGACCCTATTTTTTAAATTTCCTACCTTTTTAGGTCGCGTGTCTACTAAAATACCTCGCGCGTCGCACACCTTTACTTTTGAGACAATATCTCGTCACTCCTCAAATAAAATAACTATTTTAGGGTTAAGGATATCATATTCGTTTCGTGACCAGCACTATTTTGTGTACAACTTGTGCACGAATGACTTATTTCATTTTCTCAACATGTTTCCACCATACCGGTATAATGGGCTCCGACCCAAATCCTCCAACTCCAACTCAAATCCCAGCTCCAACTCCATGTCAACTCCAAGTCGAATCCACCCCAGGCGGGCTATTGCACTCAAGGGTTTTGTTCGTCTTTAACGCCAGGAAGATCCGCTGTATTTTCAGAAGCTACACCGTCGGAATCGCCACTCCAATGTTGTTCGCTGCTCTCAAATAACCCCCCGCTTTGTGGATAGATGCTGCTGGTTACATTCGGAACGACTTGATGATTGCTAGTAGGATCGTCGCTTTCAATTTTAACGTTTGGATCATTCCTTTTTCCTGCACAAATCTTACGAATCATTTTTTGGATTCGAGCAGTCTCTTTCTTGTGATAAACAAGCATTTTCCGGAGTTCTTGTTCGAGATTGGCTGGGTGTTCCTGAACCACCTTTTGTAGTTTGTAAATTCCCTCCATGGTTGGTTCGACTGTCGATTGGATGATTAGTATTAGTAGTATCAGTAGAGTAGATTATCTATTCGAAGATTAGGTCGTAGTAACACCTAACACGTTGGTATTTGTTTTCCTCGTCGGAAAGATAATGAAATAATCAATTATAATGATGAAGTACTAGCGAAAATAATGTATTACTAGTATCTACTAGTAATAACTCATGCAAAATAGCATACTAGTTGGTTTTACCGGTACATGAAAGTCGGAATCAACTCGATCGTAATCAACAAAACAATTGTCCACGATTTCCATTTCGATATTCAGCAACGCAATTGTCCACGATTTCGTACTAGTATCTACTAGTAATAACTCATGCAAAAATAGCGTACTAGTTGGTTTTACGGGTACATGAAAGTCGGAATCAACTTGATCGCAATCAACAAAACAATTCTCCACGATTTCCATTTCGATAATCAACAACGCTATTGTCCACGATTTCCATTTCGATTCACATTTCCGTGCACCTTATGGAAGAACTGACGCGCCTGCCAACAAATGTTTGGAATAACTGATGGGATTGACCCGTCCGGCGCTGTGTATTAACCCTCTTAAGGAGTTGACTGTACGTACTGTTCACTACTAAACATATTGTACGAGGAATGTTGCAATCATCACTAAGTAGTAATTACTTTACGGACCATTTTTGCAATCGAAGTACGGTAGTAAGGAAATCTACCGTACAAGAAAACACATCACACACAAAGTAACACATGTAATTTTTTCCTTTCAACGATTCATCTTTGTGATCTCCTTCGTTTCGACCCCATCTACTGATATTTTCCTTCAAACAACTCTGCAACATCATGCCTCCTGTTATGAAAACCCCTCTTCTATTCTACTGCCGTTGTTGCGCGCTGAATGGCAAAAACTCCAAGTTTTTAGGATATAAATCCACGGCAAACAAGCAGGGTACTTTGAAATACGTCTCCGTTGGCCTAAGAAGACATCTTTATTGTCTTGATGAGTGCTGGGATTTCTACCATAGTCAGGGTCTAATTAAACGAAAGATCTATAACCTCTCCACCTCTATCAAAGTGCAGCCTACCTTGCCGTCTGTTCAACATTCTCCGTCTGATTTTGGGATGACTATGACACAAAACGGTCCATCTGTTCCCCCTTCCCATCTCTCCCAGCAACACACTGTCACAAGTCAGTCAGCGACGGGTCTTCATTCTGTTCTAAACCAACAGATTGTACATGATGTCTTTTTACCGCCAATGGATCGGAACGCCATTGAATCTTACATGGCTGTTTCTGCTGTTCAAGATGAAGATGCATTCCCGCTGAATAATGATATCGACAATTCCGATGACGAGGATGACAATGACGATGACGTAAATGAAAATAACGACAACAATTCTACCAACAACATTGATTGTGGAGACAACGAAGAAGATAACACTAATGGTTCTGCTGTTAATGTCGTTACTGCTCAGCCCGCCCCTCCACCACCTTCTTTTCATGAAAGCATTAATTTGAACGAAAGAGAGGATGCATTTCAAAGCCACACAAAACTACCGCCGCCCCCTCATCTTCTTGCTGAATTGGAACTCATGAATTTAATGGCCAGACATAAATTGCCACTGAACACATTCAAATCCATTTTCCAGTGGGCAAAGAAAAGTCAAATGAGACCGGGTTTTGATTTTTGCGATGCCAAAATTAGATCTCGGCAAGCAATTTTTGACAATCTCCAATCCAATCTTGGTCTCTCCGATATGAAATTTCATCCTCATATACTGAATTGGTTACCTGATAATAAGCCCACTCAGGTGTATGTCCGTTCTTTTAAGGATGCCATTTATTCTCTTCTTTCTGACCAGCAGCTAATGATAGAAGAAAACCTCTCCTTTCCCGACTATTCCACCCCTCTGTCTCCCGACAATAATCCTGAGTTGAATCCTAATTCTGTAATCTCAGAATTGCATCACGGCTCGTGGTGGAAATCTTCTTGGAAAGAAATTTGCAATCCCAATTCGCAAGAAATTCTTGTTCCTATTATATTTTACATGGACGGCATATCTTTGGATGCGCACGGACGACTTACGTTAACACCATTGAACATGACACTTGGTATTTTTAATGTGGAGACTCGTTCTCGACCTGAAGCATGGACAACTATTTACTTCCATCCCGACCCCGAATGGGAGTCAACCAGACACTCTCGTCCTGCCACTTCAAAGGAAAAAATTCAGAATCTTCACAATGGTTTGGAAGTAGCGTTTCGTTCCTTCAAAGCCGCGTGTAACGAAGACGGTGGTATCGAATGGAATTATCTTCCGTACGCAAATCAACAGTGGAGGGTAAAAATGAAATTTGCCATTGCCTATGTTATTGGCAACACAGAACTTCACGATAAATTGTGTGGAAAATACGGCTCCTTCAATAAGGGTGTCATGCGGATGTGCCGTCACTGCAACTGTTATTCTCCGAACATAAACATTCCTTCTGTTCAACCTGCAACAAAGAAGTGGTCACCTGTTGATTTCCATTGTTTTCCCGGCACAGATCTAAACGATATCAATAAGAACTTCAAAAACAACTCTCATCACAACATAAGGAATGTATTTCATGATTTATGCTTTGGTACTAATCAGAACAACATTCATTTTGCAACTCCCGGTGAATGTTTGCACATGCACCAGCTTGGTACTGCCAAACGGGCCATCGAGTCAATTGAATTGTTGCTCCGCGGAAGTGTTCCATGTGTTTATGCCCCCAATTTGAAGCACGGTGTGGCTGTTGCTAACAGTATTGGCCATTTAGCACAACGGTACGGTGGTTTGTTATCACGCCAGTCTGATAGAGATTTTCCTCGCACCAAATTTGGGACTCAGCTATTATCAACTACGAAGAAAGAAGGGCATGATTTCTCTGGAATGCTTATTTCTCTTCTGATCGCTATGGTTTCCAAACATGGATCTGACATTATTGGTGACCATCGTTTTGTAAAGAAACAGATAGAGGTAATTCAGCTAATTCTATCAATGGAAGAATTTCTTAAACACGGTCTAATGAAATATGGTTCCTTAAAGAATCTCCCAAAAACAATTGTTCACTTTATTAATTGTATAAACTCCACATGTCACAGGAAAGGGATGGGAACAAAACTAATCAAGAATCACCTGTACTTTCACCTACCAGATTATATCTCTTTATGGGGGAGCCCCGCAGGCTGGGATAGTGCTCCGAATGAGTCTCACCATAAAACTGAGATTAAAGCTCCTTCCAAGAACACGCAAGGTAATGCTGCATCACTAATCGGTCAAACGGCGAAGCGAAAGTCCGAGAAAATGATGCTAAGCCAGGCAACATATCACTTCAACTTGCATCCGCCTGATCCTCCTCCAATTGAACGACCTGATGGTGGCGGTTCTCATTTTCATATAATGAGAACCGAAAATGGGGAATCAACAATGAAGTGGCTTCGTTCTACGAACAAAAGCAAACCATTTTTTCCTTCTGACATACTCGACTTTGTTTGTGATTCTGTGCTACCTTTATTGGAGAATCCTTCACACATTTGTGGAGTTACAGAGCACAATCGTTTCGATGTTGCTTGTGGGTCTAATTTTATATTTCGCTCGCATCCTTCATATAGATCGGATAGTTCTCTGCTGAACTCCGTCTGGATGGATTGGTGTTTGATGAAATTGGACTTTGATTTAAATAACAATCCCAAGCTCATACCGTGCCATCTGGTATGCTTCTTAACTGTACAGAGTTTGAAGCAGCCATACAGTAGTATTGGTGGCTATCCAATTGATACAAACGGAATGTATGCTGTGGCTCGTCGGTTTCAAGATGTGCCTAAGAAAACAGCTTCTGAATTTGTCCAACGTGGTCGCCTGATGAATTCACTGTACCTATTTCATGTCGACACTATCCATTCCGAGCTGGCAGTTGTTCCAGAGCAAGGCCTTGATGGGTCCATAACCAATTGCGATTGGCTAGTGATATCGAATCGGATCTCCTGGCTACATTTTTTTGAAAGCAAAAATGCTGCTACACCACCGTCTTACGAATCTTTGTACAACGCATGCACACTACAGGACGACATCCAGTTGGAACCGTTTGAGATGGCATTGAATGATAACGAATCCAGTGATTCTCTATCTAGTTCAGAGAGCGAAAGCTCGGACAGCAGTTCCGATTGAGTAGCAAGGGTGAATGTACCGGCTAACTTTAAACTATTGTTTAATTTTACTATAGAGGGTTAGCTCTAAGCACAGTTTTGCGAGATACATAGGCGCTCATAATATAACAGCCTTCGTATTTTGGATTCGAACAGCTATGTAATACTAATGGATTGAACAATAGAGTATCTCCTGACCTCAATGGAACTTTCACTCCATACGTGGGGAAGACAAAATAATAAATCACCTCGTCAGCAGACACTTCCGCCGGAGCAATTACTGTCAAACGAGTGTAGTACATGTCATCGTCCACATGGCATCTAGAATGGTAGTTGCGACCGATCGAAAATGCTAAGGCCTGCTGCCCAATTGCATTTAGCTTTGTACGAGACAGAATCTGAGACAACACATCCATTTCCTCCGCAACAAATGGTTCGACGTCAATTAAACTATGATGCATATGCTTCACAATTTCAACTGTTGTCTCTTCTAGCTCTAGTTTGATGCTGGGATCGACATGACTTTTGAAAACATACTCACCAATATTTGAATCCAATCTTTCTGGTCGAATTCCAATGATAGCATAATCATCATTGATACTGCCGCGCTTAACCCCTCTTCCAACGGTTGGTTTGGCTCCAACAATGGCAGGAGCAAACTGTCTCAACAATTCGATATTATTCTTCGAAGCGAGGTGTCGTTCTGCAAAATGGCGTGAAACTTTTGCAAAAATTCGCAATGATGGTTCGTAAGGATCAAACGCAAGAATATGCTCATCCTTCGTACTATCCAATGTATTGTAGTTTTCGATTGACAAAGCCTGTTCCGGTTGATACTTCTTCTTTCCGCCTGTCTTGCCACCCCAATCTGTCTCCATGTATTTACCTGCCACGGCAGCGGTACTGGATTTATTTTTCAGCGCTATTGTACGGACGCCATCTTTGCAAGTTGAACGCCTATTCCTTTCCTTTTTCATCAGTTTTATCAGAGACAAGTTCGTATAAGTTTCGTGGCTCTTTGACACCGGTGCAGCAATCCTCAGAAAGTTGGAAGACATTCTCTGTTTATGTCTTCTCTCATGTTTCCTATTTGCTTTTTGCCTCCTTCCTTGTGCTGACAATTGTTTTCCATTCGTTGTGGTTGGTTTCATTGTTGCCGAGACGAATTGCCGTTGGAGGATGACGAGGACGAATCGATTTGCCGGTGGAGGAGGAGGAGGAGCCAAGTTGGTTGATCGCCGGTGGAGGAGGAGGAGGAGCGATTAGATGGTGGATCGCTGGTGGAGGAGGAGGAGGAGGAGGAGCCAGGTTGGTGGATCGCCGGTGGAGGAGAAGGAGGAGCGATTCGATGGTGGATCGCAGGTGCCGGTGGAGGAGGAGTAGCGTTTCCGCTGATTCGTTGCCGCTTGCCGGTGGAGGAGGAGCGTTTTCGCTGATTCGTTGCCGCTTGCCGGTGGAGGAGGAGGAGCGTTTTCGCTGATTCGTTGCCGCTTGCCAGTGGAGGAGCGTTTTCGCTGATTCGTTGCCGGTGGAGGAGGATCGCTTCGCTGATTCGGAGGAGCGTTTTCGCTGATTCGTTGCCGCTTGCCGGAGGAGGAGGAGCGTTTTCGCTGATTCGTTGCCGCTTGCCGGTGGAGGAGCGTTTTCGCTGATTCGTTGCCGCTTGCCGGTGGAGGAGCGTTTTCGCTGATTCGTTGCCGGTGGAGGAGGATCGCTTCGCTGATTCGTTGCCGCTTGAGGGTGGAGGAGGATGAGGAGCGTTTCGCTGATTCGTTGCTGTTGCTCTCGCTGCTGCCGCTTGCTGCTGTTGCTCTCGCTGCCGCTTTCCGCTGTTGCTCTCGCTGCTGCCGCTTTCCGCTGTTGCTCTCGCTGCTGCCGCTTTTCGCTGTTGCTCTCGCTGCTGCCGCTTGCTGCTGTTGCTCTCGCTGCTGCCGCTTGCTGCTGTTGCTCTCGCTTTTGCCGCTTTTCGCTGTTGCTCTCGCTGCTGCCGCTTGCTGCTGTTGCTCTCGCTGCTGCCGCTTGCTGCTGTTGCTCTCGCTTTTGCCGCTTTTCGCTGTTGCTCTCGCTGCTGCCGCTTGCTGCTGTTGCTCTCGCTGCTGCCGCTTGCTGCTGTTGCTCTCGCTTTTGCCGCTTTTCGCTGTTGCTCTCGCTGCTGCCGCTTGCTGCTGTTGCTCTCGCTGCTGCCGCTTGCTGCTGTTGCTCTCGCTGCTGCCGCTTGCTGCTGTTGCTCTCGCTGCTGCCGCTTGCTGCTGTTGCTCTCGCTGCCGCTTGCTGCTGTTGCTCTCGCTGCTGCCGCTTGCTGCTGTTGCTCTTGCTGCCGCTTGCTGTCAAATCGACGAGTCGTTGTCGTTGTTGTTGCCGGCGATCCTATTCAAATATATGATATGATAATTGAACAAAATGGGTGAGTATCTATTGATGTACTACATAGAGTAAAAAATAACAACAGAATAATATAATCTACATGCCGATCGATTCGATGCCACAAACCAAGACTGCATGCGCCGATCGTTCCCGGTTGCTTCGCACCTATCCGTTGTTCCGTTCCGATCCTATGTTACAATCTGGTCCTTTGAAAATGAAAAGAAAAAAAAGGGAGGAAATTATCAGCAATGCCGGAGGCAGTATAATCATTGTCTATCTCTCTCATTCGTACCGTTCTGACAAGAATCGTTGTTCCCTGCACCTCAAGGATTCCGATCCGTTGATTCCGATCCGTTGATTCCGATCCGTTGATTCCGATCCGTTGATTCCGATCCGATCCGTTTGTTTCGATTTGTTGCTTTCGATCAATCGACCCGATGAAATTGTAGTTGCTGCCGTAGAATACTTCTTACTCCATGTCACGAAAAACAGTACCTTGTTCCTGTTGATATAATTGCAAGGGACAAAGCCAGTTCATTGATTTCAAGACGTATATGTAAGGCTGCAGTCCAAACAATATCTATCCAGCAAATCCCCTTCTCGTCAAATGCTAACTACTTCTTTTCCAGTACAAGGCTGTTATTTCGGACTAAAATAAATGAGAACGGATCGTTGTGCTCAAAGAGGGTCGGATCCCACGTTCTCGGACGGAGTGTTGATTGCAAGAACCAACACTCTACTCAAATAAGTCGGATGTAAGAAGGCAGATTATGAAGTGATTTTTTTGTTGCGAGGTAGATTCCTTTTTTTGTTGCGAGGTAGAAAAAGTGATTTTTTTTGTCGCGAGGTAGAAAAAGTGATCTTTTTTGTTTGTCGCGAGGTAAGAAAAGTTTATTAGTGTTTGTGTGGGAAAGTTTTTTTTTTTGTCGCGAGGTAAAAAAAAATCATACATCCTGTACAATTCTACAGGATTTGGTACTAGTGTAGATTTGTGTAGAATTCTACACGTTTTTTGTACTAGATAATTCGTACGTACGAGAAAAAAAATCAATCTCGTAGGTACAATCTCGTACGTACGTTCGAAAAAGAATCTATGTACGACGCTCGAAAAAGAATCTCGTACTACGTACGACGTTCGAAAAAGAATCTTGTACGTACGAAGAATCTCGTATGTACGGTATGTATGTACGTTCGAAAAAGAATGTCGTACGTGTACGTTCGAAAAAGACAGGTGTGGATTCGTACACGTTCTTTGTACTAGATAATTTTCGGCAGGGGTAAAGAACTTGCGAGAAGTCCACATATAAGAACCAATAATTACTGAATTTTCGAACAGGATGTAACCTTAACCATATTGGAAACAACTTTTCCACACAGAACGCCCAAAATGATGTGGTTTGACTCTCCAAATGGCAAACATGAGGGTATTTTGGGTGTAATTCCAGGGCACAAACTAACTTATTTGGTAATGACTCCAAAAGTATCCGGTCCAAGCAATGAATACATTCATCATGACTCATTAAATACATATTGGGAACAAGTTTGTCACACAGAATGCCCAAAATGTTGTGGTTTGACTCTCGAAATGGAAAAGATGAGGGTGTTTTTGGTGCAATTTCTGGGCACAAACTTACTTATTGGGTAATGACTCAAAAAGTATCTGGTCCAAGCCATGAATACATTTATCATGACTCATCAAATGCATATTGGGAACAACTTTGTCACACAGAATGCCCAAAATCTTAAGGTTTGAGTCTCCAAATGGCAAACATGTGGGTATTTTTGGTGCAATTCCAGGGCAAAAAATAAATTAGTGGGTAATGACTCAAAAAGTATTGGGTCCAAGCCATGAATACATTCATCATGACTCATCAAATGCATAATGGGAACAACTTTGTCACACAGAATGCCCAAAATGTTGTGGTTTGACTCTCCAAATGGCAATCATGGGGGTATTTTTGGTGCAATTCCAGGGCACAAACTAACTTATTGGGTAATGACTCAAAAATTATCTGGTCCAAGCCATGAATACATTCATCATGACTCATCAAATGCATAGTGCGAACAACTTTGTCACATAGAATGCCCAAAATCTTAAGGTTTGACTCTCCAACTGACAAACATGAGGGTATTTTTGGTGCAATTCCAGGGCAAAAACTAACTTATTGGGTAATGACTCAAAAAGTATCGGGTCCAAGCCATGAATACATTCATCATGACTCATCCAATGCATATTGGAAACAACTTTGTTACATAGAATGCCCAAAATGTTGTGGTTTGACTCTACAAAAGGCAAACACGGGGGTATTTTTGGTGCAATTCCAGGGCACAAACTAACTTATTCGGTAATGACTCAAAAAGTATCTGGTCCAAGCCATGAATATATTCATCATGACTCATCCAATGCATATTGGAAACAACTTTGTCACATACAATGCCCAAAATCTTAAGGTTTGACTCTCCAAATGGCAAACATGTGGGTATTTTTGGTGCAATTCCAGGGCACAAACTAACTTGTTATTGGGTAATGACTCAAAAAGTATCTGGTCCAAGCCATGAATACATTCATCATGACTCATCCTCCAATGCATATTGGAAACAACTTTGTCACATAGAATGCCCAAAATGTTGTGGTTTGACTCTACAAATGGCAAACAGGGGGGTATTTTGTGTGCAATTCCAGGGCACAAACTAACTTATTCGGTAATGACTCTAAAATTATCTGGTCCAAGCCAGTAATACATTCATCATGACTCATCAAATGCATATTGAGAACAACTTTGTCACACAGAATGCCCAAAATGTTGTGGTTTGACTCTCCAAATGGCAATCATGGGGGTATTTTTGGTGCAATTCCAGGGCACAAACTAACTTATTGGGTAATGACTCCAAAAGTATCCGGTCCAAGCAATGAATACATTCATCATGACTCATCAAATGCATATTGGGAATAACTTTGTCACACAAAATGCCCAAAATGTTGTGGTTTGACTCTCCAAATGGCAATCATGGGGGTATTTTTGGTGCAATTCCAGGGCACAAACTAACTTATTGGGTAATGACTCCAAAAGTATCCGGTCCAAGCAATGAATACATTCATCATGACTCATCAAATGCATATTGGGAATAACTTTGTCACACAAAATGCCCAAAATGTTGTGGTTCGACTCTACAAATGGCAATCATTGAGGTATTTTTGGTGCAATTCCAGGGCACAAACTAACTACTTGGGTAATGACTCAAAAAGTATCGGGTCCAAGCCATGAATACATTCATCATGACTCATCCAATGCATATTGGAAACAACTTTGTCACATAGAATGCACAAAATGTTGTGGTTTGACTCTACAAATGGCAAACACGGGGGTATTTTTGGTGCAATTCCAGGGCACAAACTAACTTATTGGGTAATGACTCAAAAAGTATCTGGTCCAAGCCATGAATATATTCATCATGACTCATCCAATGCATATTGGAAACAACTTTGTCACATACAATGCCCAAAATCTTAAGGTTTGAGTCTCCAAATGGCAAACATGTGGGTATTTTTGGTGCAATTCCAGGGCACAAACTAACTTATTGGGTAATGACTCAAAAAGTATCTGGTCCAAGCCATGAATTTATTCATCATGACTCATCAAATGCATAGTGCGAACAACTTTGTCACATAGAATGCCCAAAATCTTAAGGTTTGACTCTCCAACTGACAAACATGAGGGTATTTTTGGTGCAATTCCAGGGCACAAACTAACTTATTGGGTAATGACTCAAAAAGTATCCGGTCCAAGCAATGAATACATTCCTCATGACTCATCAAATACATATTGGGAACAACTTTGTCACACAGAATGCTGTAAATGTTGTGGTTTGACTCTCCAAATGGCAAACATGGGTGTATTTTTGGTGCAATTCCAGGGCACAAACTAACTTATTCGGTAATGACTCAAAAAGTATCTGGTCCAAGCCATGAATACATTCATCATGACTCATCAAATGCATATTGGGAACAACTGTGGCACACAGAATGCTGTAAATGTTGTGGTTTGACTCTCCAAATGGCAAACATGGGTGTATTTTTGGTGCAATTCCAGGGCACAAACTAACTTATTCGGTAATGACTCAAAAAGTATCTGGTCCAAGCCATGAATACATTCATCATGACTCATCCAATGCATATTGGGAACAACTGTGGCACATAGAATGACCAAAATCTTAAGGTTTGACTCTACAAATGGAAAACATGGGGGTATTTTTGGTGCAATTCCAGGGCACAAACTAACTTATTGGGTAATGACTCAAATAGTATCGGGTCCAACCCATGAATGCATTCATCATGACTCATCCAATGCATATTGGAAACAACTTTGTAACATAGAATGCCCAAAATCGTAAGGTTTGACTCTACAAATGGCAAACATGGGGGTATTTTTGGTGCAATTCTAGGGCAAAAACTAACTGATTGGGTAATGACTCAAATAGTATCGGGTCCAAGCCATGAATGCATTCATCATGACTCATCAAATGCATATTGGAAACAACTATGACTATCATGACTCATCAAATGCATATTGGGAACAACTTTGCCACTCAGAATGCCCAAAATGTTGTGGTTTGACTCTACAAATGGCAAACATGATGAGGGTATTTTTGGTGCAATTCCAGGGCACAAACAGTCTCATTTGGTAATGACTACCAAAGTTTTTGTACCAGGCCATGAATGCATATCACATGACTTACGAAATGCATGTGGGGAACAACTTTTAAATGCATATTGGGAACAACTTTGACACACACAGTACAGACAATGATGTGGTTTGTAGATACAAATGGCACACAAGACAGTACGGTATGTTAGGTGCAGCAGTCTACGAGATTCTACATGTGACTAGAGGATTGAAATACATAACCTTAGTGTGATCAAATGTTTCCCTTCTGAAAAAATTATGGCGCGGGAGGGGTGGCTGGCACAGGTACGTGATCTACTGCTACAAATATAACAGCGCGCCCAAAACCAGACAACACACAGAAGATGTTCGGGCAAACAACATAGAACCCACGGAAAAATTCTACACACAAAACATCGTACACATACTACACGAAACACCGTACACACACACACACACGACACACACAACACACACAACACAAAACACCGTACACAACCCGACAAATTATTAGTACACACACAAAACCACACAAAAAGAAACACATGATTCTTGATCGACACCGTATTCAGAAAATAAAATAAAAAAATATGAATGCTATCGGAAAGACACGACGAAGCAAAAAATCCGAGGGGAAGACCCTTCGAAACAACAAAACCATCCGGCCCGGTGATCATCAAAATACAGGGGACAACAACGGTAAGAAAAGAAGAGTTAAAACAAACACCGCAATTACTAACAAAGTGTGTAACAGTAATACCACAACTATGAACGCATCAAAGGGCAACAGTAAAAAAAATGGTTCCGACAACACAATTTCTACTACTACAAACACGGAAGAACAAAACACCATCAACCAGAGTAACGAACCAGCGCTGACCATTACCAACACAACCACCACTACAGTAACGAACCAACAGAAAGAAGGAACAAAAACCAATGTGGTAGAGAAAACATGTAACGGAGAATGCTACAATTTTGAGGATGTTGCCGAACATGTCATGAAAAATATCCAATATGACAAATTGGCAGAGGAAGTGGCAAAACGCTTACGGAAACAAGAGAGGGAACCACATATAGGGGTGGGAAAGGTAGTAATGGTACCTAAACAAACGGAGGCAACCATGCAGGGAGAGGGGAGTTACAATGCCGGCGACACAAGAGAACGAGCAGTAAGTACAATTACAGACGAATATGGACTTATAATAGACAACGATATGCTTAAGGCTTTGAGTGATATGAGTGAAAGAGTGGAGAAGCAGCTAAGGGATTACGTCAAAAAACATTGGTACCCCAACATGAAGTTCCCTATCAATGACAAGGTAACGGCGCTTGTAATAAATAAAGCTGTTGGAGAAAGTGCGGTTATGAAGCCACCAAATATTCCACTTGCGGCATTCTGTTCCTTTTACAGGAAACGAGTAGGGACAGTACTGACCGCATTGAGGCACAACTCACAAACATTAGCGAGAAAAAACTGGATAGGTAAATACAGACAGGAGAATTGGTTGTTGAAATTAGGATTTTGAGAATCTATTTTTGGTCCGACAACACTAACATGCTGCACGTTGATACTTATGATACTTCCGTACAGACGATTACAGAAAAGGTCGAGTCCCTATCACATTCCCTGGTACTGTTGCAGTTATTCAAGACACAGAATATGAAAACACAGGTATTTTAAACCCTCAATACAGAACATACAAAGACGCGGAAGATGAAGATTTTTATTATTTTGTTACAAGAATCATGTCGGCAATCAATCCGACAAATTCCAATTTCAAACAACGGAAGGAGAGGCACTTGCTGAGTGATATATTTACTATAGCAGATGAAGCATTTGCATTGGTACTAATCTACAATGAGCATCATGTATGGGTGAACCAGCAGCGGCGAAAGGGTGATGCCACGATTCCGCGACAAAAAAAAAAATTCTGCGATTCAGACAGTGGAAGCAGAAATGGATGGATGGAGGAAGGTCGCGAGTTGTTCAGTGACTTGTGCGACAAAATTGGCGAGATGCGAAAACACCCAGAAACAGGAAGGAAATTGGAAGAAATGATGAGGGACAGATTTAGGAACGAAAGTTCGACAAATTACACCAACAATAAGCAGGGCGATGCAAATATTACTAGTAGCAGCTCCACTAATTGTAGTGGACCAAAAAAGAAAAAGAAAAGAAACGTCTATATTGATCCGGCAATAACAGCATTGATGAATGAAAGTTTATCTATGGGTGAACTAATGTAGAAAATAACAGTACATACATAATACAAAACTACTACTAATCTTGAACTTAATTTTGAGAATATTAGAAATAATGGAGGATTCGTAATACGTTGCAATAGGAATAAATCAAGCATAATAGAATCTACATTTTAAAAAGGGAATATTGTAGTCAAGAAATAGAATTCACAACTAGGGGAGCAGAATCGAATTGTTGTTTGGTAGATTAATATTTTGGAATTAATACTGACTCAAGATTTCTTTTTTATTCGTGAATAGAAGTAAGTGTTGTTCGTACAGAATAATAATTCGGTTCTGCTAGAGACTGAAATAAATTATTTTTATTTGAGAGTAGAGTAATGTGCATCACGCGCACAGAAATAGTGCTGAGTTTACATATACCCTTATACAATCGGCGCGAATTTCAGGGTGTCCAGAAATATTGCCGTGTTAAAATCACGCACAAAATTTGTGCGCGAGAAGTAAATTTGAACCCCGCGAAACAGTTCTCGGACGAATCGATCGTAAGACCGATTGCGTTTGTTGTTTGTTACGACACACTTTCTTTAAGCAGAGTCCATTGCCAACATGTTCGGCGATGCCGACGAAATGACCTAGGCGTTCGGTAGACTTGGTACCGAAAGGAGAGTCATTGGTCTTGAAATACACAGGTTCAAACCAGAAGAAACTGGTGTATGCGCTGATGTCGCCAAGTGTACCGGTGGCAATAAAGATCGGTTGTTTATCGGACAGCGTAGGATCAGAAACAACATTGAGAAGACCCGCGACATATGTCATGCACAGTAGCCATAGGTGTGGTGGTGTGCCGGTACGATCCATGACGCGATTGACAATGCGTTTGAACGTTTGGTATCGTCGTTCGAATTGATTCTGGTGTTGATGATACGGTTCACTTTGCCAGAGTCCAATCCATAACATTTTGAGGTAATCGACGACCTTCTTACTGGATTGATAGTTACCGTGGTCGCAAAGGAGGCGAATGGGCCTGCCCCATTTTCGAACAAAGTTCTGGAAGCAGGATAGGAAATCGCCGGTGCTACGCATTTCCTCAACGTGTATAATATGTGATTTGCGGCCGAAGAAGATCTGAGCAATCTTGGAGCCACCATCAATTGCTGGGACATCTGAATAGACAGCATCGGACATAACATCGTCATTGAAGGGGCGAACGTTCATGGCCGGTTGAGGGGAATGAAACCGTTTGAAAATGTTTCCATCAGGGCTAACCGCTAACGAACCATATTGGGTTGAGTTTTCAAACGTAGCTTTGATGCGATCGGTGGAAACCGAACAAAAGAAAGGTTTCAGGGATAAGTAGTCATGTTCGTTGGGGTATCTTTCGCGAGGCGTAGCTGCAATACGTGTAGTGTCACTGGCAGTACAATCTGTCGGAAACGCAGTGACTGTTCCAGAGACTGCGGGTAGCGCGCAGCATGCGAGACGTTCTTGATGAGCGTAGTTGGTGGAAGTAAGCCAAAAGAAGCGATCGTTGGCCCTGTGATCATCAATCGGAAGAAAGGGAGATCAAGTGGAATGGCTGGAATACGAGCTGAGGGATGTGACCGTGGAGGACCCGGGGGAAACAGAGATATCGAATCCCTCAAGACAGCGTGGGTTCCCATATTCGTCGTAATCGGCATAAGGGAGTTGCTGTGGTTGGGGAGGATATTTCTGGAGAAATTGTTCATCCTTCGCACTGATCGTGGTATCGAGAACAGATGGGTCCCAATGCTTATCGGATGTCATGATAACATGTGGGAGCGTGTCAAACTCAACAGTCGTATACTTTCGCATTGCAAGGTATGGTAAACCGTGTTGTATGCTAAGAGGCAGTGCATAGCCATCGGAGGTGGTGATGACCTGTCCTCCGCCCGCTTTGATGGATGTGTCGTCGACAGTGGAAAAATATGCTTCCATCTGGCCGGATGACAATATAGAAGGGTGTCGTCCTGTATAGGCACATTCATTGAAAATGAGAATGACGGGGCCTCTGTTCGACATGGAATATGCTCCGCATGTAGCAATGGGAATATTTTGTACCTGATGATTGTTAATGCCGGTGACGTTAACATATCGCGGTGGGATATCCTTGGAGATGAGACACGCATCATTGCCGATGATGCAGCCATTTGCGCCGCGATCGACCATGGCAAAACCAGGGCTAGTAACCGTAGTTTTGTGTATACGGTATGTGTATGACGTTACGGGACCATCGTTAGGAAAGGTGAGATCATCCTCGGGAGTATACCACTGGTGAAAATTGGCGGAATACGATGGTGTTCCGACAGGTACTTGGGTGTCACCATCCTTTTTGTACTGAATGTCAGGGTTGTTTGAAAGGAATCGAGCTGGATGCGCGGGTGACACGGAAGATTTGAGAGGTCGCTGGTCCTTAGACGAAGAGGTCGTGGATTTGTATACACCTAGGGATGCATGGAAAACACCTCTACGATCATTCTCTACAGCAGGATGTAGGTCTGCTGCGGAATTGGCATGCTCATCTTTGGTCGAAGTATCGTCTTCTCGGAATGATACCGAGTGTTCATGTTGGTATGCCTTCCGGGTAATGGGTTTGACACTATTAGGGTCAGGTTGGTCCGTGTTAAATAAGTCGCGTCGCAATGAGGCAACCACGATTTTCTTGCCTTCCGGAGAAAAACTGAGCCAACTCTTCATGTCCTGACGTGACAAGGCCTTCCATATGTTTGTAGGCAATCTTGTGGTAGGGTCAGGGGTACGTCCAGCCTTAAACACAGCATAATCTTGATAGTCTCCTTCAAATTCGATGGGGGGAGCATAGTCATCATGGTTTTGGCTCGATTCAGAAGAAAAATCATGAACGTGTGCACGTACGGTCGACCGAGGAGCAGACATCGCGGACTGGGAATCAAGTCGAGTTGCTTCGAGTAAAAGCGTGATTTTAAGATCATGGATAGCAGCAGCCTCGGCAACCGCATCCGTCACGGTGCTATTCGTCCCACCTGGATCCTTGACTTTGGCAAACTGTTCACTTAGCTGGAAGCTGGAATAGCATGCCTGACACAATGCTGATTTAACAGTATGGTACTCAAGGGGCTTGTTGGGAGGACGGAGCTTGTTGAGGTGATTTAATTCATCAAACCAATGTGTGATGAATTTCACTTTGGATTCCTTCCAATTGTTGAGATTCAACTTGAGCAACGCTTGTAGCTGAGTCGAGTTGTCGTATACCTTTGCTTTTGATTTGCTATGAAGGTTTACGAAATCGAAGTAGGCCTTGCGTCCATCACGAGTGGTAGAATGACTGTGTACACATGATGCAGAAAGGTCACTCTTGAAGACTTCCAACATTAGTACCCAGAAGAAGGCACACTGCTTGACGAAGAGATCATGGGTATAACCCAGAAGCGTAGCTGGAGGCCAAGTTTCATCGAGGAATGTCTCTGTATCGATGTCGTATGCCTCGAGTTTAGCTTTGAAACCGACGAGCCAGTGTTCGAATCTCGAGTCATTCGTGAGGGGTGTAAAGGACTTTTCATCTCGTGCTTTTCGGCACCATGATTCGTACTTTACCTGCTGAGGTGACTTTTTGTTACTTCCCGCCGGAGGAGGTGGTGGGTTCAGAGCAGATTCGTTACGCAAGCGTTGGGCACGTTCTTCGCGGAATGCCTGGAATTCTCTGTATGTATATGACTTTACATCTTTCCAGTTCCTCTTGTCTTCTTCTAGAAGGACATCGACTTCTTGTAGGTCGATAGCGAAATCCGCAAGTGCTTCTATGCTTCTTTGAATGGATCGAGGGATATGCGTTGGCAGTCCTCCCTCCGTATAGGTAAGTTCGCGTGCAAAATCCGGTTCGATAAGTGCGTCAAGGAACGACTTCCACTCGCATAATCTGCCTTCCTTGAGAGCTAGACACAACTTGCTAGTAGTCTCACTTGTTACGTTGAGTAGGGATACAAGTATCTTTTTCATATCAGTATCGAAGCTGGGAAAGCGTTCGATAGTGGCAACTTCGGCGTCATTCTTCTCTTCGCCTCCGAGTGCATTACCGGGCATCAATGGTATGTTCGGCATTTGTGGTGGTTCCGAGCCTTGGAAAGAATTGCGCGGTGACTGAGAATGGGAACTGCTTCGTGTACGATGTGCGATGTGCATATGCCAGCGTAGGGATTGTGTTCAATTCCGTTCCTGTTCCTTCTTGTGTGCAAGCCTTCTTAGAGCTTGCGACTGTTAATCTATTATTTTCCTTCTGAATCCGATTCGTTGAGAGTCTGATTCAAAGGCTTCTGACAAACAGCAACGCTGCGTTAGTGTGTTAGTAGACGAACGATTGTACTCTACGCGTGACAATTGTGGTTGGATACTTTTGGCAACGGATAATCGGACTACAGGCGAGACTAGGGAAACGCCAGACCTCTTCTTGCTGTGACTTATTCAGATTGCAGCGAGACAGACCTTAGTATGTAGATTACAAGTAGTTGGTAGCAACTAGTGTGAATTTTGGGATATAAATCAGTTGAATGTTAAAAGTATGAGATAAAGTGAAATCTTGCCGAAATGCAAGATATCTCTTTTATTGAGATGAATACGTTGCAACTGCTGTTGCATAGTGCTGAGATTACTTGCTGATTATTTCCGTACATGTATTAGTCGTTGACCATATATATTTGTATGCATGTATATGTATTGTGTGAGAATCACACGCCAACGGTTTTCTTCTCTTGTTCCGTTAGGAAGACTCCATGAAATGTTTATCATTAAGGTCAGGAATTGCTCCCGTAGCTCGTGTGATATTTTATGAAATCAGAGTTTGCTCACCGAAGAACAATGGCAATATCGTAAGACAGGGATTGCTCACCGTTGATGCGCGATGGGAATCGATGCGCCGTGGGAATCGATATGCCGTGGGAATCAATTACTTAGATGGATACGGGACTCATTGATTCGTACGAATAGGAAATCTACCCTTTGGTAGCTTTGGTACTTATGGTCACGAAAGGAATTTAATAATTCGACAGGCACCAAATGGCGGCTTCATGAATATACACTGCAACTCGGAAGTGTCTAAGACCAATCTCATAGCTGACCTACCTGGGTTTGGCGTGGTGTGGTTCTATGCAGAGAGCCTAGAAAATGTGCGGTCCCTCGCTCTCGTGTCACATCAATACCACGTAACTGTGGCCACCAGTATCGACAACGCTCTATATGTACACAATGATGGGGGAACCAGAAGATTCCAAAGATCAGAATGCAACCTCTATTACTGTGACATGCGAGAACACAATGGCACGGTGCTGGCTCTAGATACGATGAAGGGCAAGGCCAACTTGTATTCTGCCTTAGACTGTTCCAGAGCAAAGAAGGCACGTGGAATGCAAGAGATCCTTGGCTTTCCAGCCTCTCAAGAACTGATCAAGATGATTGACAACAACATCATCAAGGATGGCCCAATAACTAGGAGGGACATCACAATCATGACAGATATCTACAGCAAACACGCAAGCATCCTCAAGGAGAAGAGTGTGCAACAGCAGGCAGCGCATACCAGAGAAGATATCACATCGATCCCCAACAGCATCCGGAAAGCATATCGGAATGTAATCTTATACGTTGACATCATCACTGTAAATGGAATACAGTTCGTTGTGTCCATCTCCCCTCACATTCGGTTCCAAATGGCAGTGGCAATCAACAGCATGAAGCAGCACATATTGGCTAAACCATAAGGGCAATAGCAGGGAAATACGCCTCTCGTGGGCTCCACATTACTCAGATCCACACAGACAACCAGTTTGAATGTATCCGGGACAGCATGCTAGACATGGAATGCCCCATCACAGTGCACTGTGTGCCAGCCGGACAACATGAGCCTACAATCGAACAAAGCAACAAGACACTGAAAGAGAATATCCAATGTGTTATAAACCATATCCCTGTCACTCGCCTTCCCCAGCGCTGCCTAATTGAGCTTGTATACGCAACTGTATTCTGGCTAAACTGCAGGACTACAGGGGTGCTATCGACCATGTCTGCCCAAGAACTGATGACAGGTGTGGCATACAATGACAAAACCCATGGAAAATTCCAGTTCCTACAATATATCTAAGCACACTGCGAGGATACAAACAACACTATGAAACCAAGAACAGTCAATGCAGTGTACTTGTGCCCTACAGGGCAGCTGACTGATGGATTCTACGCCTACAATATAAACTCGGAACAACACATTCACAGGAAGAGGGCCACCGCCATTCCAATGCCCCAGGTAGTCATAGACAAACTAGAGTCCAATGCATTGGAGCAGGGGATGCCCACAGGATTGGAGTTCAAGATAGAGAAACCAATCACCATCCTCAACCTAGATACAGAAGATAACCAGGACGATGATGATGCATCCGATCAATCTTATGTCGGCACCAACCATAGTGATGAGGAAGATAGCCTAGTCAGTGTTATAGACAAAGATGAGGCTGTGACCGACTCCCATCTAGACAATGAACAACCACCTATAGAAAGCAATGTGGACTACAGTACCGAGCCCACCAAGAGGATGGAGGAGTGAACCCGGCGCCAACTGAGCCTGATGGGGCACGCACCACCTCCGCCGAAGTAGGAGTGGACACACCAATCAACACACAATACCCACTGGATGACAACAGCATGGAGACCGAAGAGAACGGGGAACCAAACGGCACCACACTACACAAAGCAGATGACCCTGAATCTACTACCCAAAACGTAATTGGACAACACACATCCATGCTGATGGTCCTCCAAGTGATCGAGTCATACAAGAATCTAGACGCAACTCAGGTGACCAAACAGTACGGGGTGAACCAAGGCATCAAGGTATTTGGTGAAGAAGGCATAGATGCGGTACTGTCAGAATTGCAACAGCTCCATGACAGAGGTGTGATCGAAGTAATGGATCCAAAGACCCTTACCAGAGAGATGGTTCGACAGTCCCTCCAATACCTAATGTTTCTCAAACGGAAACAAACAGGCAAGGTTAAGGGCCAAGGTTGTGCAGATGGGAGGCCCCAGTGAGAGCTCATCACCAAAGAGGACTCGACTTCTCCCACAGTCTCACTGTATGCTCTAATGCTCTCATGTATGATTGATGCCATCAAAGGCCGGGATATAGCTACAGTTGACATACCCAGAGCTTTCCTGCAAACTGACATGCCAGAGGGAGAAGACATGTATATCAAGCTGGATGGGACTATGGCTGAGCTCCTATTTTGCGTGGACCCAAAACTATATGGACCCAATATGATTGCCATGAAGAATGGGAAGAAGGCTTTCATTGGCAAGGCCTGGGAGGCCATCTATGGGACACTCTGGGCGGCGCTGTTATTCTGGAAGAAGCTCTTCGGTGAACTGATTGGACAAGGATACAAACCCAATCCGTATGATCGGTGTACAGTGAATAAAATGATCAATGGCCACCAATGCACCATTGTCTGGCATGTAGACGACCTCAAGATCTCCCACAAGGACCCACATGTGGTGACACAAGTGATTGCAGACCTCAACAAAGAATTCGGGAAGATATCACCACTCACTGAGACAAGGGGCAAGATACATGACTATGTGGGGATGACAATCCGCTATACTGAGGCAGGGAAAGTGAAATTCACCATGTTTGACTACATCGAGGACATCCTTCAAGGGCTACCAAAGGAACTCGATGGGTGTGAGGCTATCACCTCAGCCGCAGATCATCTGTTCCAAGTGAACAAATCAGCCAAAAGGCTGAATGAGCATGATGCTGAAGTGTTCCACCATTATGTTGCAAAGCTACTCTTTGCATCCAAACAAGCAAGGCCTGATATCCAAACAGCCATTGCATTCTTGTGTACGCATGTGAAGGGCCCTGACGTAGATGACCAGAAGAAGCTGAAACGGGTTCTGTCATATTTGAAGGAGACACAATTCCTCCCACTTGTGCTCGGACATGACGATACAGGAAACTTACACTGGTATGTCGATGCTGCATTTGCTGTCCATAATGACATGAGAAGCCACTCCGGAGGGATGCTGACAATGGGACAGGGTGCTATAATGGGCAACTCAACAAAGCAAAAGATCAACACAAAGAGTTTAACAGAAGCGGAGGTGGTGGGAGTAGACGACAACATGCCATTCATCTGCTGGGCTAGATACTTTCTAATTGCTCAAGGGCAACACGTAATCAAGTCCATCGGGAAGCTTACCAGCACACCACTCGTGACTGAGAACATCCTCTATCAGGACAATGAAAGCTCTATCCAGCACCTCGAGCGCACGGCAAGGCCTCCAGCACCAAGAGAACCAGACACATCAACATTAGTTACTTCTTTATCACCGACAGGGTAGCCAAAGGGGAAGTGACCATTGAGTACTGCCCAACAAAAGAGATGATTGGTGACTACTTCACCAAGCCATTGCAAGGAGCCCTTTTTTGAAAGTTTTGAAACACTATTATGAGCATTGCAGATAACAGTGATTACGCTGCATACCGTAGTAATGCATACTTGCAAGCAAGGCAGGCGCGCACCATGTCTAAGGGCATTGAGCGGCAACAGCAAGAGCGAGCGGCAAGAGCAAGAACAGCAAGTGGCAACATCGAGAGCAACAGCAAGAGCAAGCGGCGACAGTATAAGCAGACCGGCACCGTCACACCAACAAGCCCAAAGCAACCGAACGTGGCGAGCCTCTACCGGGAATCCATCAAGAACACCCGTTCCGTCGCCGTTTGTGTTTGGTATTAGTTGTATGGAGGAACAACAATACAATTACCGGTAGCGATACGATTGCCGCCGATACGATTAGCAATGATTTGCGAATACGAGTAACAATACAATTACTAATGGACGATTTGACAATTAACAATACTAAAATCCCGTTTGCGGTCTATTTTTGTGTTACGGTCATTCGGGGTTATTGTCGTGGGTTTTCCTGGGTTTTCCTGGGCATACCCCCCATGTTTTCAAACATGGGTATTGTTGTTGGTTCCGGAGGAAATACCCATGTTTGGCAATCCTGGGTTTTCCTGGGTATTGGTTCCGGAAGAAATACCCAAGATATGTACGTTTGGGTTTTCCTTGGTATTCCCCCTAATTCACGGAAAATCGAGCGAAATTCTTTGGGTTCCACCAGAGGGCCCAGATAGTATTTCGGGAATCATCCAATACAACAGGACCCTTCCGAATCAGCTTTTTTACTGCGCGCACGCGCAACTAGCTGGCAACAGAGCAGTTTTAGTACCACTCTTGCTTGCTGCACGCTGGTTACTGAATAAATACTTTGTAGTAGATTTAATCATGGATAGTTTCGCCAGAATATTACTAAACGGACTAACCCATTCTCAACAGACAGTACAAGTATTCTTACTGATTAGGTGACAGAAAACTGTGTGATTGTTTTTAGTGAAACAGGGCCAGCATCCTACTGTCAACTTACTATCAACTTACCAACAATTATGGTAAATTGTTGGTACGTTGTTGTTGGTTTGTTAGTAGCTTGTTGGTAAGTTGTTGGTAAGTTGCCAGTGAGCTGTTGGCAACTTGATGGTAGCCTTCCAAGCTCCTGCCCAATGACATCAAAATTTCAGTCATGTTGCCAGCCAGCCTTTGGGTCAGTTTGCAAATCACTAGTAGCAAATACTACAACAAACACCAAACACCAAACACCAAACAAACACTGAACACCACGAACACCACGTCCATGGAAGAGATGATCAAGGAAATTGCAAAAGAAACCCTTGGTTGGCCTGAACGAAGAAAATGGAACTCAAGAGATATGGATAGGAGGTTCAGATCTTGTTTTGGGTGTCCTAGTAATGTAGTAGTAGCTATTTGGAACAGGGTTTTAGCCCACGGACCCATTGAATCTGGTGGAGGGTCAAAACATCTGTTGTGGGCTCTCATTCATCTTAAGGTATATTCAACTGTAGAGATACACCGTTCAATTGTTGGATGGCCGTCTGCAAAGACCTTTTCAAAGTGGGGTTGGTATTTTGTCAGAAGAATTGCTGAGCTCAAAGATGAGTTGATTAGTCTTGATAATAGATTCAATGGACTTAATGGCATCGCTCACACAACCTGTTTCATGAGTGTGGATGGAACTGACTGCCCTGTCTTTGAGCCATGGCATTCTCCAAAAAGATGTATTCCCACAAATTTAATGGATCAGCTGTCAAATATGAGGTAGGAGTCTGCTTGAAGGCTGGATGGATGGTTTGGATCAACAGACCATTTGTTGGAAGCAAAAATGATTGAACAATATTCAAAGAAGGATCGAGTAATCTGTTGCATGACGATGAAGCAGTGGAAGTTGATAGGGGCTACAGGGGTGATGATAAGATGAAGCTCCCAGATATGGGGTTTACTTGGATAGAGAGGAAGAAGAAAATGAATGCTCGGGTGCAGCATGAAACTGTCAATGGTAGATTGAAGATATTCAATGTTCTTACTTTGCATTACCAGCACATGAAACCAAATAGACAGGGGATGACGCAGAAGCATAAGATATTTTTCAAAGCTGTTGCTGTTATTCCCCAGCTCAAGTTTGCAAGTGGTGAGACCACCTTCGAAGATGGACTTCTTGATTATGATGTAAATTACTTCTAAGCCTAAACAAAATAGAATACTTACTCTCTAGCAGAAAAAAACTACTGCACCAATTTCTATTAATTTGACCAGTGAGCAGCGTCTCAAGCAGCGTTTCAAGCAGCAGGAAGGCAGAAAGCTATCAAGCGGCGTTTCAAGCGGCGTTTTGGAGTTGCGAGCGGCGTTTTCGAGAGCAACGATGAAGAGCAAGCAAGCAAGCGTGGCATTTTTGAACGGCAAGCCAGAAGCTTTTTGAGCAGCAGGAAACCAGCAGCAACCAAGCGGCGTTTAGAGCGGGCGAGCGGCGTTTCAAGCGGCGTTTTGGAGCAGCAGGAAGCCAGCACCAGCAAGCAAGAAGCGGCAAGCGAGTGGAGAGACCACCTTCAAAGATGCAATTGAATATGATATAAACTACTTCTAAGCCTCAACAAAATAGTACACTTCCTCTTGAGCAAGAAAAAAAACTACTGCACCAATTTCTATTAACATTAGTAACACACCTATCCCTCCAACTCCTCCAATGGAAGTTGTTCTGGAGGTGCAAAAAAGGCGCCTGCCCCTAGCAAAGGTACGATGTGGCCTATCAAACTACAAAAATACTAGCAACGGCAACCTATTGAATGACAAAAAACAGTTGAGATTAGTAAAATTGGAATACTACTACTATCTTGTTATCCATGTTACCACTTCAAGAAATATGATTCTAGATCATCAAGGTAGGATTTTGGTTCAGAGAAGGTCTTGATTGGATCAATTTCAGAAGAAGCGATTGATGGATCAGTTGAATTCAAGGAACTACTACTGCTATTGTTAGGGACTGCATGCTGAGAAACTTCCGAGCTACTACTACTATTATTGTCATCAGGGACTGCATGCTGAGAAACTTCCTGAAGTCATTTGTCACGATTAGACTAGGAGAAAATAACAGCAGCAGCAGAACTGTTAGTCTTTGCCCTTGTACTACTAATAGTCATATCATCTCTAATTTGAGGTCTGCGCTGCTGCTGCTGCCGCCGCCATTGCAGCTTGGCGTGGAGCTGCTGCTGTTGCAAGAGTCAAGCCTGGAGCTGCCCCTGGAGTGCTTGCTGTGCCTGGAGCTACTGCTGTAGTACTTGCTGCTGAGACTAACTAAAACAAATGCTTGATTGCCGAATTGCCACAGGAGATGCAAAGGGTCTTTTGGCATCCTCGTTCTTCTCAAGGAAAGTAATTTGGAAGATAGTTCCTTTGTTACCACTTGCATCAACAGGACACTCAAAGACCTCGGCCTTGTACTTTTCTTCTGCCTGATCCATAGGTTTCCTGAATCAGAACAAGCCTTCTGGAGAAATGAACCCATCTTCTTGCTCCAAGCTCTTTGAGTTCTTCCCCATTTCTGTGTACGCTTGGTGTCCTTCTGGATAATTTTCAGTGGTGTTGCCATGGGCATCCAAGCTAACATCCAAGCCGGTCATAAACATAGCATTCTGTGTGAAAATCAGCCACTTGAGCTTGATCTTCAAGGTCTCTTCATTGACCCAGTGCAAAGAGTAGCCAGTTTCCTTTGTGCCACTATGAAGGAGCATCCTCATCAAACAAAAGCCATTAAAGACCATGTTGAGCTTGTGATCCCAGACCTCCCATCGACCAGAGAGCATTGAATATGACAACAATCCAGCAACCGTTTGGACTGACCCCTGGATGGAGAGGCGCTTGAGGTTGGCATAGATATTAGGTCCAGGGCTGCTTGGGCTTCCAGGATCAGTGATTTGAACCGACTTTTTTGGCATTGTTGCGTCTTTTTCTTCTTCTTGATAAGAGGATATGGAGTGTTCTGGCTCCAATTCTGACTCTGACTTGGCTCCTGAAAGCTTTCCACGCAGCAATGAGCAGCGTTCTTGCCATTCTTTCAAAGGGTTGACTTGTGTAATTCCGCGGCTTTGTAGATCTTGAGCAAGGGTGGCCATAGCCTTACAAAAATGGTGTGAGTAATCTCCAGAGCCAAACAATCTCCAGAGCATATGAACAGCACAACACAAATACAACTCTTACCCTTCCTATCCTTGCCCAGCTTGTTTGCTTGATGTTTTGCTTGATATGGTTCTTCAAGCTACCGGTAGGATACTCCCAGAGGGATCCTGCGTCACATAAACGATGCTCATGCTTTCGTCAAATTCCTGCGATGCTTTAAAAAATTCCGAAACATTTTGTTGCGCGCACAATAAATAATTCTCTACCTATTTTTGCACTTAACAATTTCAAGTAGGTCTATTTTCGCCACCGTTTTTTTCAGCCCTCGTACCATGCTTGCTTCAGAATCTTTCTATTCTACAATTTTGTTTCATGCTTACCCCGATAATTTTTATTTGCCATTCAATTTTTCTTTTTTGTCCACACGAAACTCATGTTTTGTAATAATATCCTCTATGTACACTGATGTTGTTGTAGCGTTGATACGAATTTCTTAGCAAATATACAAGCTTCTTGATAACCAGCAATGTATTCTGTTTTGTTGCTTTCACAATACTCACACTACATTTATCGAATATCAAAAGCCAACAACCATATTTTTGTACTAATAAGAAAGTATTTTATCCGCACTTGCAATAATCTCCGACATTTCACAATATTCACGCTACGCATATCAAATACCAAAATACAACAAGCATATTTTGTAACAAATATGAAAGTATTTTATCAGCTTTTGCAAATACCTCGTTTATTGTATTATATTTGAACAGAAGATCTGGAACAATATTGTGCAAACCGTAAAATAATAATGAACTAGCCGTGCTACTCTAATGATGTTGTTATCACCAATTACTCTGGTTTATTTTTCATGTATTCAAGGTATAATTTGTATTCCTCGGTATCCTCGCCAAGAATCTGAAGCAAGCTACGTTTTCTCTTCTGACTTTTTCCCTTTTTACTTTCTTCATCCTCCTCCTTATCTTGTCGTTTATGATTGCCATTTTGTTTTTGGTACATTTTAAGTAGTTCCGTCTCTAATTCTTTCGACTGTTGTTCCTCCCTTTATTCTTCTAATTCACTTACTAGGTATTCGTAAAGATCTTGTCCATCATTACTCCATCCCTCCTTATTTCCTGACTTACCGTCAGTGAATTTTTTTCTCAACCTCGTGCCTTTTGTTGTGTTTAGCCACGAGTCGTAGTCGTTGTAAAGGAAAAGCAATGCAAAAGCTTCATTGCTTGGGGTGAAAATGTTACTGACTGTCATTCTGACTGATTTTCTTTTGAAGTCTGTCTGTTTTAGTGACACCGCTCCAAGAATTCTTTTCATGAAGTATTTGAATTCTGGTAAACTTTTCCGCCGATAGTCTTCGTGTAATTGGTACCTATTTTCTGAGTTCACGTCTTGGGTGACCGTCATTAGAACCGTTCCTGGGAAACTATCTGGTATCTGGTTGTTCCTTTTATTGTCTACATGTCAGTGTTAATATGACCAAAATGTTAGAAAGAATAATGAAAGAGTGCATGCCAGCAATCATTTTATTGTTGGTTGCTTACCTTTGTAGTTTTTCCTGGCAAGAGTTTGAGCATTGTGTCTACACATAGTGACTGCTCAGCAATAAATTCCCCTCCACTTTTGTTCCTTTATAGCAATCGTATTTGGTATTTCATTGTTATTTGTTAGTTTTGCAATGTTGAATATCGTTGCCTTCACAAATGTATTCTCTGGCTGGAATTTAAATTTTCTGAACGCTGTTTCTTTGACGTGTTTGACAATGTTGTTTTCCAAGTTATCGTTATTGGATTCTTTCGTTGTCTGTAGAATATTTATGTTGCTACTGTTGGTGGTTCTATATGTTTGGCTATCATTTGTGCTTGTTTGGTCACTTCCTGATACACTGCTGTGCGGGCTGTTTGTGTTATTGGTAACAACGGTTTTACCTGGCACCGGACTGCAACTACTAAGTTCTACCATTATTTTTTGTTAAATCGTGTACCTCAACTTACCGTTCTTTCCTTTGATTGATTTGGCGCGCTAGTTTTATGATAATAATGTTGTTTGTAGGAAGTGTTTGGCATGTTTTTTTCATTCATACTGTACGCGCTGTGAGTGCTTGATTTACTGCCTTCCGGGAAGTGCTGTATTACTATTAATTGTACTACCTGTGAGTGTTATTTTACTGGCGCCTGCCTATCTTTTGTTTGCGCGTGCCGTGATATTCTGCAATGTGGTGTCCTGAAAATTTTGGCACCGACCCGAACATTTTGATGTTCCCTACCCTACCGTACTGTACCGTATCATTCTGTATATTCTTGTGTTTATTGTTTTTCCATTTTCTGCAATGGCGTTGCAGGAAATGCCTTTTTTGTTTTTTGGGGGAACTTGTGCAATGTGGTTGACACTACCCCCTTAATTAATTTTGGCGCGGACCACAATCCGTAGGTTCCACCGAGGGTAATCGTACGTAGCCCAAGCATTGATTCTCGTACCTATTGTTTTTTCATTTTCTGCAACAGCGTTGCAGGAAAAGCTTTTGTTGTTTTGTTATTTTCTATGGAGTACATTTTTCGAATGTACTGACGTCTTTTTGTAGTCCATCAAAAACAGACTAACTTTAAGTAGTGTAACTTTCCTCGTCCGGATATGATTGGTTCTTGATATAGATGTTAATGTGTCCAGTGGATCGATTCCTCCGTAGAGACGTGTACAAAGGGTAGTCTCCGTAATTTTTTGTTATTATTTTTTGATTTTTGTATGAACAAGTAACCCAAATAGTGTTTCTCAGTTACTTTTTGAGTGCAAAAGTGTGTCATTTGAGGCAATTGTGGGATGAATATTGCTCATACTATGTATTGGGTAGACTATGAAACAATATTGACAATTCTCAGGCTGATACTTTAGTCAGTATGAATTTTATAATAATGTTTGTCCCTGGCCATGCATGTACCAAAATAGTGATTGCTAGTCACTTTTTGAGTGCAAAAGTGTGTCATTCGAGGCAATTGAAGGATGAATATTGCTCATACTTTGGATTGGGTAGACTATGAAACACTATTGGCAATTCTCAGGCTGATACTTTAGTCAGTATGAATTTTATAATAATTTTTGTCCCTTGCCATGCACGTACCAAACTAGTGATTGCTAGTCAGTTCTTGATTGCAAATCTGTGTCATTGTCTGAAATTTCAGGATGAATATTGCTGATAACATGGATTGGGTAGATTATGAAACAATATGATTGACAATTCTCAGGCTGATACTTTAGTCAGTATGAATTTTTCAGTAATGTTCTTAGTCCGAACAATGCTCAATAAGTCAGTTTGTGCCCTGTAACTGCACCAAAAATAACCTCTTTTGTGCCATTTGGAGAGACAAACCACAACATTTCCAGCATTCTGTGGGGAAACGTTGTTCCTAATACGTATTTGATGAGTCCTGATAAATGTATTCATGGCTTGGATTGGATAGTTTTGGAATCATTACCCAATAAGTCAGTTTGTGCCCGGTAACTGCACCAAAAATAACATCTTTTGTGCCATTTGGAGTGACAAACCACCCCATTTCCAGCATTCTGTGGGGAAACGTTGTTCCCAATATACATTTGATCAGTCATGATAAATGTATTCATGGCTTGGATTGGATACTTTGGGAGTCATTACCCAATAAGTCAGTTTGTGCCCTTGATTTGTACCAAAAATACCCTCATGTTTTCCATTTGGATAGACAAACCACAACATTTCAAGCATTCTGTTGGGTAAAGTTGTTCCCAATATACATTTGATCAGTCATGATAAATGTATTCATGGCTTGGACCGGATACTTTTGGAGTCATTACCCAATAAGTCAGTTTGTGCCCTGGAATTGTACCAAAAATACCCTCATGTTTTCCATTTGGATAGACAAACCACAACATTTCCAGCATTCTGTGGGGCAAAGTTGTTCCCGATATGCATTTGATCAGTCGTGATAAATGTATTCATGGTTTGGACCAGATACTTTTGTAGTCATTACCCAATAAGTCAGTTTGTGCCCTGGAATTGTACCAAAAATACCCTCATGTTTTCCATTTGGAGAGACAAACCACAACATTTCCAGCATTATGTGGGGAAAAGTTGTTCCCAATATGCATTTGATGAGTCACGATAAATGTGTTCATGGCTTGGACCGGATACTTTGGGAGTCATTATACAATAAGTCAGTTTGTGCCCTTGAATTGTACCAAAAATACCCTCATGTTTTCCATTTGGAGAGACAAACCACAACATTTCCAGCATTCTGTTGGGAAAAGTTGTTCCCGATATGCATTTGAGGAGTCATGATAAATGTATTAATGGCACAGACCGGATACTTTTGTAGTCATCACCCAATAAGTCAGTTTGTGCCCTGGAATTCTTGCACCAAAAATACCCTCATGTTTGCCATTTTGATAGACAAACCACAACATTTCCAGCATTCTGTGGGGCAAAGTTGTTCCCAATATGCATTTGATGAGTCATGATAAATGTATTCATGGCTGCGACCGGATACTTTTGTAGTCATTACCCAATAAGTCAGTTTGTGCCCTGGAATTGCACAAAAAATACCCGAATTCAATACCAGAAATTATCTAGTACGAAAATCGTGTAGAAATGTACTGACGTAGAAACCTACGCAAATTCAATACCAGGAATTATCTAGTACAAAAATGTGTAGAAATCTACTGTCGTACAATGCTACGCAAATTCAATACCAGTAATTATCTGGTACGAAAATCGTGTAGAAATCTACTGACGTAGAAACCTACGCAAATTCAATACCATAAATCATCTAGCACTAAAAGCGTGTAGAAATCTACTGTCGTAGAAACCTACGTGAATTCAATACCACAAATTATCTAGTACAAAAAGTGTGTAGAAATCTACGCGTGTAGAAACCTACAGGAATTCAATACCAGGAATTATCTATTACAAAAAGCCTGTAGAAATCTACACAAGTTGAAGTATCGATGATTTTTTTTTTTCTCGAAGTACGTCGATGATTTTTTTTTCTTTCGCAAACACACACAGTGAAAAGTAAAAAATCTCTCTCTCTCTCTCTCTCTCACACACACACACACACACACACACACAAATTTACATTGTTTACGCAGTGTTTGTGGACCCAAAAAAATACTCTTTCCCTTCATAATCTTACCCTGACTTATTTGAGTAGAGTTGCTAATCGGCACTCCATCTGTGAATGTGGGATTCCACTTAATCCAATGATTAGGCAGGTTATCCGTGCTCAAATATTTTAGTCTGAAATAACAGCCTTGTACTGGAAAAAGAATTAGCTCGCATTGGACTTGGTGAGGTGGTTTGCTGGATAGATAGTAGTGTTCTTGGACTTGATCACCCAAACATATACGTCTTGAAAGCAATAAATCTCTATCCATTGCTTCTATATCAACAGGCACGAGGTACTGTTTTTCGTGACATAAAAGTAAGAAGGCTGCAAATCTACGGCGGCAGCAACAGCGGCAGCATCCAACACAACGACGTGAAGAAACAACAAGAGCAACGCAAACCGGCAGGAAAAAGAACAACGTGAGATAGATGGACAATGATGCCTACATCCTACATTGCTGATGATGTATTCCTCACTTGTGTTTTTCTTCTTATTTTCATAGGGCCGGAACAACGATCATCGGAAGACACAAATCAACGGCGGCAGCAGCATCCAACACGCGACGCGAAGTGGCAGCAAAAAGATTAACGTGAGATAATAGAGGCCGGACAATGATGCCTACATCCTACATTGCTGATGATGTATTCCTCACTTCTGTTCTCCTTATTTTCATAGGTACGGATTGGAACAAAGGATCGGAACAATGATCGATTGACGGCAACACAGGTGACCCGAAACACGGCAACGGGGTGGGTTAGCATGTAAATTATATTATTCTGTTGTTATTATTTTCTCTACATCAATAGATACTCACCCCATTTTGTTAAATTATCATATATTGTTATAGATCCGCAACAGCAACAGCGATCAAAACGAATCCACAGGATGAATCAACGGCAACAAATCAACAACAGCCATCCAACCACAAAATACCGCTGCTGGCTGCTGGCATCCTGCTGCTTGAAACACTGCTCCAAAATGCCGCTCAAAACGCCGCTGCTGGCTTCCTGCTGCTCCGCTCAAAACGCCTATGCTTGCTGCTGGCTTCTTGCTGCTCCTCCAAAACGCCACTCCGCCAGTCGCTGTTGCTGTTGCTCTCGCTAGACCCTATCGCCGCTGGTCGCTGCTGGCTTCCTGCTACTTCAAAATGCTGCTTGGAACCCTGCTGGCTTCCTGCGGCTCCAAAACGCCACTAGAAACGCCGCTGCTTGCTGCTGGCTTCCTGCTAGCTTCCTGCTGCTCCATAACACCGCTGGAAACGCCGCTGCTCACTGCTGGCTTCCTGCTGATATTTTGAAACGCAATTGCACCATTTTGAAGAAAACCGGAATTGAATGACTGTACCCTTGAAAATACGTAAAAAGGCCATTCCGTGCAACGCCGTTGCAGAAAATGGAAAAGCGCAAAATACACATGAAAAGGGGGGCACATCAAAAACCATAATACACAACTTTAGAAAAAACAATTTACAAGTACTCCCCCCAAAACAAAAAAAGCAATATCTGCAACGGCGTTGCAGAATAGTGGAAAAATGAAAAATACGGAAATCAATTTATCATGGATAATAAACTTGTTCGTTCAATTCATGTGCTATTTTCACCATCTTGTACTATTGATTCTAAATCCTTCTTTTCCAATGCAGCCCTTGTCTCATGGAAATTAAACAACCATAGCTCACGATTTCCCAGCACAAAATATTGGTCAGGACTACCATGGTTTCTAACAACAGCAGCTTCAGACTCAATGGCGTTGCAGTCAAACAAATACAATTTGTTCCGCAACTCATCTTGCTTTACCAATGCATGGTGGTGTTTTTTTCCTTTATCCCTCTTGCTTGGTATGGGGTCTGCAGAAACAAAGCAAAAAGCGACGGCATAATAACCATCGTGCACTAATTTGAATCCACTAACGGAGCTACCTACGGGGAAAGGACCTTCAAGGTAAAGCAGGCACAGAATCTGACATGGATAAACTTGCAGTCCACGCCCATCGAGGAGGTCGAGTTGAAAATTAGCCCAGTTGTACCATACATTGGACAATTGTCCAGAATCAGACTTAAACGATGGATGGGCACGGAATAGTAATTTCATCTCACGATATTTATCATACCTCTTGTGCTCCGTGGTTCCAAAAACCTTGCTGGTGCCCACAGCCGGAAGGACCACGTCGCAACAAAATTTGAGAACATCCGATGGAAACCAGGGTACACTTGCGTTTTTTTTCATCCCACTTCATGTAAGGGAGACCATTCATCACACCAATCCAAAATGAAGACCCAGCTGACCAACCACCCTCCTTAGGATGATTTGGTCCGGTTATGGATCTATGTTCGAACAAATCAAATTCATGGTCAAGTTGATCAATAGTTCGATACTCCATCACTCGGTTGCAAGTTTGCTTGATTAGTGTGGACTTATTTTGTTGAGTTCTCTTAGCAGGAGCCTTCACTTCAGTTTTATGATTGCTCTCACTTGCAGCAGAGTCCCATCCAGTTGGAGGACCAAATAATCTCATGTACTGTGATAAATGAAAATACATGTGATTCTTCACCAGATTGTTACCCTCTCCCTTACTTCATTGCAGATTGTTATTTATACAGTTGATGAAAACAACAACCATTTTGTCAAGATTCAAAACACCTTTCTTGTCTTGTTTGAAAACCTCGTCAAACGTTCCAGCGTATTTTAGGAACTCTTCCATACCCAACAACAACTCAATGGCGTAAATACGTCTGTCAATTTCGTCTTCACACTTTCTGCTCTTGTTCTCAAGATTGGATGGCGTCTTTAGAGACAACAACAATTGATGACCTCCAGCAGACAGAAGTGACAGCATCTGAATATAAAGCATTCCAATGTACTGGTTACCCTCCTTCTTCGCTGTATGTATTGATTCTGAAAAATTGGTTCGTGGGAAGTCGCAATCGGATTGCCTCTGAACAGCACCACCGTAGTAACTGGCTAACCTTTCCATCTCACCAAGAAGCCACTGGTTATTGCCTAAAAAGTTCTCACGGAACGTCTCTGCTGCACGCTTGGCACAACCAAGTTGGTGCATATGGAGTCTCTCTCCTGGTGACGCTAGATGAATATTATGTGGGTTTTCGCCAAAATCAAGATCATAAAAAGCGTTGCCGTTATGTACACCGTGGTGAGAGATGTTTTTGAAATACTGTTCAACATTCACTCCTTCGTCAACCATTGGAGCAGTAAAATCAGATATATTCCAGAGCCAAATGGATTTGTACTCGTCCCCATTTTGGTGCTTAGACACTTGCATGTTACCAGTTTTAACTGAAACGGGAACCTTCAAAACGTTCACACGAGCGTTAATACCAAGTGCTCTGGGACAATTGCAATGCCTACAGATCATCTTTGAATTCGACGTTTGATAATGTACACAAAGTTGGTTGTGCTGGGGAGTATCACCTATGAAATAAGCCACCGCAAATTTCATTCGAACAGACCATTTCTTCTTGTCCCACGGCAAATTAGACCATTCAATACCATCCGTTTGGTTGCAGGCATCTTTTCAAAGAAGAAAGAGCCAAACGAAGGCCAGAGTGAAGATTGTTCACATTGTCAATTGATTTGGCACCTTTATCACCTGGACATGTTGGGTGATAATATATAGCCTCCCACGCATCCGGCCGGGAGTTTCAAGTTAGGGTGTTGAATATGCCAAGAGTCATGTTCAGTGGGGTAAGAGTAGTTTGACCACTATTGTCAATTGCAATTCCATCCATGTAGAGAATGATAGGAACCAGAATTTCATTCGGTTCGGATTTGCATCTCTTCTCCCAAGTGTTGATCCACCATTCACCGTGATGGAGTTTGTCAATATCAATATTGCCTTGAAGTTCTGGATAATGGATGGGTAAGGTTGGGTCTTCAGCATGGGGGAATGGCAGATTGTCTTCCTTCACCAAAGTCACATTCGTTAATAGGGAATGAAGTGCTTTTTGGAACGACCGGATGTAGATTTTTTTGCGACAGGAAACGTCAGCACTCTGTGATTTCTTAGAACACCAGTCAATAAGATGAGGTTCAAACCCATCGCCTTTTATTTCAGGCACAGTTGCGGAAATCTCCTTCATGACACTTGCCCTGATCTTTATGAGATTGCCTTTAGTCCATGAAAACAAATTAAGCCGCTCTGATTTGATAGCCCATTCATACAATTCCTTCTCTGCAACTAATGGTATGCTATGATTCCGCATGATTTTCATTAACTTGATCTTGACCTTCAGTTCGTCAGATATGTTCCTTCCTACATTGGGTGTCATAATTACTAGCGTGTTTGAATCACAATGGGAATCGTCAACATCAATGTTGTTGCCTTCTTCATCATTGACACTCAAAGAGTGGGGGGCCTCTATGCTCTCACTTCCTTCTTCCTCATCATCATCATTAGGAAAGAAAAAATTGTCATCGGAAACAGAATCATCGTCATCCTCTATGTTTGTTAATTCCTGACCAATCAAGGCACGTCCAATCGGTTCGACAGAAGGGTCGTACATAACTTGATTTTCAAGCACCTCTGGTAATGCGACGTCACTACTCTGTGGACCCTTACGGGTGTTCGTTAGACCTAATTGTTGAGTAGCATCCTCGAGCTTCTTCGATTTTCTAATGAATATGCAAGATGCAAAATCTACTAGCCCCGAAGATTGCTTGAAATAAGAATAGCATGATGCGTCATTCAAAATATGGTCGCGAAGACCGGGAGAAACAACTACTCCCGTTTTCTTTCTTAGTCGCGCTGTAAACAAGGGGGGTTTCTGCTTCTTGGTAACCTTCTTCTTTCCCCTACCTATAGTGATCAGAGGAGAGTCCCGGTAGCAACATACACAATAAACCTGATATTTAGGTGTTGTCACCATTGTTAGTACGATATCCAGTAATAACAATAAAAATGAGGAAACAATTGAGATTGAAAAATTGCAACCATGCACTGTTTGTTTCAGGCATAAAATTCAGTAACATGCCACTAATTCGGAAATAGATGCCAGTGGGGTAGGAAAATGCAATGTGCATCAAAATATTATGAGCTCGACATTAATTTCAATAAATAGGGTGAAATTACAAAGGGGGACCAGTGAAGTTTAACCCAAATATGCGCGTGATTCTGAAAGAACCCCGAATCTCGTTTGTGTGACGTGGTTAGTCAGGTGGTCGCAACACATATACACATATTTAGTAATGAAGGAAGATAAATATAGTTGATAATCCAGCATTGGCTCAGTCATTCTTACTAAAAACAGTGTGATTGTTGGTTGGTCTACTGGCTATTTACCAGCAATTGGCCGCACGAGTGGTAAAAAAGTAGAAGTACTCCAGTAAAAAGCTGATTCGGAAGGGTCCAGGCTCGTCTTCCGCTATTCGCCGTAAGATTACGGTACCATACGTACTCGTACTACCTACGGTACTTAGGGGACGTGACAAAAAATCAGAGCTGATTGACCGAAGACTAACACGGGAAAACAGTCCGAAATCAAAAATCTGATCATAGCACATTCGATCTTAGTCTTACTCAATCCTCCAAGGGATACTATCGCAGATACCAGATACCTCGCCTTTCTTTCTCATTGAACAGGACACATTCCTGTAACAAAGAAGAATAAAGCCATGTCTGACGAAGAATCATACGAGTATGAGTACGATGACGATGATATGGACGAGGAGGGCTTCCAATACACGGATGACGAAGAGGAGGCGAACGATTCCGAGGTCGCTTTGGGTGCGTTTGCAATTATTTGAAATATGATGCGATTCAGTCGTGTGCAGTTGCTGTTGTTGTTGTTGTTGTTGTTGTCGCACTCAGCCGTGATCAATCGGGTCATCTCCAGTAAATGAAGACCTGTGACGTAACATATTCAAGGTTTTTCTTCTGATATGTTTGCGTCGACATCCCAGTAGATCACAACACCAGAAGCATCGTTATTTTTCTTCTTCTTTTCCGTTGTTTGAATTTATGTATTTTTCTCACGGTTCCACCACGACTCTTATTCGATTTTGACGAAAATTCGATCCCACCATACAGAGAATGCCTACTATAATAGCAAAGGTCTTCGCGAAACCAACCTCCAGGAAGCAGCGGAAGCTTTTGAACAGGTCATAATCCAGGAAAGGGAAGAGCTCGCATCGAATAACGAAAGTGACGGCGACCCCCCAAAATATGGTCCGTGGTCCTATAAAAGTATCAAACAGCTCGTGAAACTTCAGTTGCGAATGGGGACTACAGAGAGTGTACTTGCAGTCTACTCACGATTATTGGAATGCATTGCCGAGGGAAATGTTAGCCCCAACGCCGTAGAAAAAGGAATCAACGGGATGCTCGAACGCGTGGCCAGTCTCTTGCAGGGAATTTCCATGCGCCGTACTGACCGAAGCACCAACAACTCGATGGATCCACAGAAGCTCGCTCTCACTGTTTACGATTCCACCTTGAGAGTCTTTCATCCCACGTCGGGATCCTGTCCCAACGAGCGCCTTTGGTTCAAGACCAATCTGAAATATGGCCAACTATTGTACGAAACAAACGAAACAGCCAAGCTGCAGCAAGTGCTTCGAGATCTGCAAACAACGCATAACATCATGACGGATGGTGGCACTAGTAGCAGTAGCAGCAACACGCAATCCATTGAAATCTATGCGCTCCAAATCCAGCTGTATTCACGTCAGAAAGACAACAAAAAACTCCGAGAGGTGTTCAAGAAAGCAATGGCGGTGCGCGGAGGAATCCCTCATCCGCGAACCCTTGCCTCCATTCAGGAATTGGGAGGAAAAATGCACATGCAAGCAAAAGAATACGAGGCCGCAGGCAAAACATTCTTTCAAGCGTTCAAGAGTTACGATGAAGCCGGAGACCAAAGCCGCCTTCGGTGTCTAAAATACTTGGTCTTGGCCAGTATGCTTCACGCTTCTTCGATCAATCCATTTGATTCACAGGAAGCGAGGCCCTATCGAGATGACCCCGAGATTGCGGCAATGACCAACCTCGTGCAAGCCTTCCAGAACAACGAAATTCACAAATTCGAACGGATTTTGAAGCAGAACAAAGAACGAATAATGGGGGATGAGTTCGTCAGAGAACACGTAGAAGACTTGCTTCGAACGATTCGTACCCAAGTCTTGAGGCGTGTCATCAAACCCTACACCAGAATATCGCTGGACGCCATTTCACGAGAGCTGAACAATATTCCAGTCAGTGACGTAGAGAATCTCCTTGTGGGACTTATCCTGGACGGATCGCTCGATGGGCGGTTGGATCAGGTGTCGGGCTTATTGTTGAAAAAGGCCGAAAAGGGTGGTAGTGGCAGCAGCAACAATGATGCGAGGGGGACAGTTGCAAATTCGGCATCTTCCAACGTCAGTTTGGTCGCCCTCAAGTTCGAAGCCATGAGTCAGATCGCAGCAGCACTGGAAGAGATTGCCAGTTCTACAGCCAATTCTAGAATGGGTGAAGGAGGCACTGGGATGCGTGGTATGGTTCACTAAGGTATTCTACCGACGCTTTTGATCCTGCCGATTTGGTGACACGAGAAAATCCGAGAGTAGCTTTACTTCGCGTCGCAACAAAAATTGCACGAATAGTTATACCATGATCTTATGTGAATGCAGGGTATATCTGTATTGGTAGTCTTCGATCAAAATTGGTCATGAAACTGCGACTGGCGATGCCCACTTTTTTCGGAAGCTAGAACACGGTTTCAATACTGTGACAATTAATTGATTTCTCCCTTCGAACCATGGATCTTGCAGGAAATCAATGGCATGATACAATTGTGGCTACACTATCAAGAATGATAGGCAACTGAACAAACCTCCACAGCAAAAGGACCATTCGTGGATTCATACTATCACGAGGAAGAGCAACATCGGTATGAACAGTAGAACATGTCTCAACTTTAACGATTATAATACTTTCCCCTACTTCTTTTTACACAAACGCCCAAAGTGTGCATATCTAGGCCCATGCTTTGAAGTGATATTCGAATGGGTTCATCCATTTTCTCCTCGAAAGTTTTTCATTTGTCATCATCGTGCGTTGCTATAGTCGAGCAACATCTTTGCCTGAATCTTATCGATAGCGTCTCTAGATTCGTTAAAAAAATCATTGATCCACACACTGTTTGGCAATATGGCGAGGATCAGACCATCCATGCCCCTCGAATTTGGAATGCCTAGTGCTCTATTTGACTCTTTTATTTTGTGGTGTGCATCGATGAATGAATCCACCGATCCCATTCGAATGATGTCAGCAAAGTCTTCGTACGAGCTTGGTTTCGCTGTAGTGTTCATAGTTTTTGTCATCGTTTCCTGATCAAGTTTTTGTCTTTGTTTGCGGCGTGCCAGCTGCAGGAGTTCTTTCTTGGAAAAGTCCGATGGAGCACTCTGAATTTGCTCGGTTCCAATCGTCGAATTCTCTCTTTTCCCCATACCGCCGTCATCTCGAGCGCCCTGCTCGGCGATACACTTTCCGTGCTTCAAATGCAGGCAACGATCATTGCGCTGCTCGCTTGTCTCTGCCGAGCCTCGATATCGATTTCGAGCTTCGGCGTCACTTGAATCGACGCAATGGTGCTTTGTTCCACTGCGATCTTCCAACTTGAGTCCCCGGCTTTCGTGCCATTGCCGTTGGGACTTGATGAAATATTTGCTCTCGAACCTCATCTTCAAGTCTATGACAGGCGAATCTTCGAGTATGTCTGGAAGCAGTGAACTAGGTGAGAGAGGAAAAAATAGGACGCATTCGCATGAAACAAGGTGAGAAAAAATCACTCCGATGATAATTTTCTCTGTAAACGCAAAAAAATATTTTGGAGCACCGCAGTTCGTGTCACAAACGTAATATCTGAATTTAGCGACCGTTGAAAACATGAGTTAACGTCTCTTTTCCAGTCGTGTATAAGTGGATCTGTGTATGCAGTAATGGGTCATTCCCGAAAACACAGAATATGTGTGTCATCATTGCACACATGGCATCGATGCGTGTATTTGGGAATGAAAACCAACGTACACAGATATCTGTGCGCTAAAAACTCTTCCCATATTCATCATGTTCTTTTTGGAATAAGGAATTTGGCCACACCTCATGAAATTTGGTATCTCCCTCCTCTTTCTCCGACTAGAAAAGGTAAAAAAAGCACGCACCAACTAAAAAAGGTATCTTGTTCCTTCATAGTAATTTCCCCGGTGTAATTTGAAATGTTTGTTAGTAATTTTCCCTCTTTTCCGATCGAGCGACAGATCCTTGTCCTCACCCTCTTGACAATCATACTAAGCAAAATTCCACTATCATGGCAACACTTGTTGAGTTCATTTCCATCTTGGGAACTGACATTGGCAATGCTTATCTTGAGGCTGTGACATGCAAAAAAGTATGCATCAAAGCTGGCACAGAATTTGGACCACTAGAAGGACACCTCCTTGTCATCTACAAGGCTCTATATGGCCTCTGATAATCTGGCAAGTGTTTTGGCAATCTGCTTGCTGCATGCCTCATTGAGCTAGGTTTCGAATGGTCCAAAACCGAACCTGAGATCTTTCTCAAGCCTGGCATAAACAAACATGGGGAGCAAGTGTATGAGCTCATATCCATCTATGTTGATGACCTCTGCTTGTGTATGAAAGATCCAAGCTCATTTCTGGAGATCATACAATCTACGCCTTACAATTTCAAATTGAAGGGCTCTGAACCTATGAATTTCCATTTGGGTTGTGGTTTTGAAAGAGATCAACATGGTGTGCTCTGCATGAATCCCATCAAGTTCATTGAGAAGATGGAAGCTTCTTACGAGCAAATGTTTGGTTGCAAACCTACTACCAAATTCCACTCACCGATTGCTGAAAACAATCACCAAGAACTCCACTCAACGGCATTTCTGGATGACACTGGCATTCAACAATATCAAAGTATGATTGGCTCCCTCCAGTGGATTATTGCCATTGGTAGGTTTGATGTGCAGACTGCTGTCATGACACTTTCAAGTTTCCATGTTCAACCAAGAGTAGGTCACCTCAACAGAGCCAAACACATTTATGGATATATCTCCAAGTTCAGACACTTCAAAATTCGATTCCGAGTGGAACCCCCTGATTTTGTGCTGACTGAAAATGCTACTACAGACTGGTCCAACACCATCTATGGGGAGCATTCAGAAGATCTACCAAATGATGCGCCACCTCCTCTGGGCAAGACAGTTGTGCTGACTCATTTCTATGATGCCAACCTGATGCATGACATCCTTAGCGGAAAGGCTGTGACTATCTTGCATTTTGCCAACAAAACCCCTTATGATGTGGTTTTCAAAGAAGCAGGCAACTACAGAGATAGCTACCTTTGGCGTTGAATTTGTATCTGCGAGGACATGCATTGAGCAGATAGTTGACATCAGGCACTCATTCCAGTATCTGGGTACCAGAGTACATGACATTTCCTATTCCTGGGGAGATAACAAGAAGATGATCCAGACATCTACATTTCCATATGCAAGGCTCCACAAGTGACATCACTTCTTTCATACCACTATGTCAGAAGCATGATTGCAAGAGGATTCATCCTCATGCAGCACATCCCAGGCAACGATAACTATGCTGACATTCTCACCAAACATTGGGGACACTTGGCTGTGTATCCTTTGCTCAAGCTCATCTTCCACTTCTGTGGAAACACGGTTGATCTGTTGCAAGACAATGACAACAGCTCTTAATCAAGATGTCCTATCCCAAGGACACATGGGGAGTATTAAATTATTTTCTTGTCAGAGATATGAATCATACAAGTCATACAATTGCAAGTACTCTATGACAAATTGAATCTTATGTTTCTAAGTGTATTTATGTGTTTAGAAATAATGAGACTTGATAGGCTATGTATTCCTGTAAGCGGGACCATAATGCTCTATTCAGAACATCTATTTCCCCGGATGACCAAAAACACTCATCTTTTCAGTACTGCTTTTGTTTTCATGACCAAACCAAGAGCAATCCTATCTATTAAGGACAGCATTTCAATATCCCGGATCATGTTGTTCCATAGTTAAGATTAATCCGATACTCCATACCGGCGTTTCCATCGGCGTTTCGATACTCAAGACCCCCCCTTCATGTTTTTAGAAAAACACAGTGGAGGCTCGTATATCTCGTGTGCGACCTTTTTGTTTTCAGGAAGAAATAGCAGAGGTTCACACATGATGAATTCTTCATCCAAGATTGAATGAATCCTTCATTCAAGATCGAATCTGTAAACTGCTTCATTTACATAGTAAAACAGTGATTCTACAGTGCTGTATTAGCGGCAGCACTGTCTTTTACTGTAATTAAAAGAGATATCTTGCTTTCCAGCAATTTACCCTCTTTATCTTATACTACTTTTAAAAATCCAACTGATTATATCTCCAAAATTCTACATTAGTTGTTACCAACTACCTGTAAATCTATAACCACATAAGATCTAGTATCTGACTGTGCCGTTGAATTGGTAGTGAGAAGAGATCCGGTGTTTCCATAGTCTCGCCTTGTAGTAAGATCTTCTGTTGTTAAAAGTACACCAACCCATTAACCTCCAGGTTGATTGCCTCAACTTGATCTACTAACTCAGCGCTGCTGTTCTTCCAAGCCTTTGGATCAACTCCAGCTTGAACTTGATTCAGAAGGAAATTAACAACAACCCTGGGCACAACATGGAGAGTTTAGGAAACCCATGGGTAGTCAGAGTAGGCCAAAATTTCCGAAAGGAGTTACAAGGACACACTTCCAACTGGATTCTTCATCAAGTTTGAAGGTGTGGAACTGCATACTGACATCAACGAGCGTAAGGTATCTGAAACCGTGGCGTTAATGGAAGACGACTTGTCAAAGGAGTTCAGTTTTGACTGCTTGTTGCTGATGGATGGGAATAGAATATGGTTGTTTGATATGATAAGGGACTGCATTGGGTTGAAGATCAATGTGGAATTCTTTGTCAGGAAAGATTCCTAGTTCACGATCTGTGAGGCCTTCAAATACTTTCTCATGACAAAGGGTTGCAAGGAGGCAAGCTTGTTCATTTGAAAATATATGGTTTTGTTCAGCAGCTAGCTTGGATAGATTGGTCTTTTCTTATTTTGTTGCGCCATCAATATAGGCTTGTTGTTTAGCCTGGTTCATGTAGCATTCGGCGACAACGTATGGTTCATTAGATATGACTCTTTGAATGATGGTCTTGTTGTGAAAGTAACCAGGAGGGCGGAATTGCATCATTTTCTCGTACCAGGTCATGGTTGAGTTTTTGAAATCTATTTTGATACCAATATCTTTCATAGTCTTTTGACCAAGGATAAAACAATAGTTCATTTTGGCATCAACCACAGAGCACTTGACTTTATTGATCAAAAGTGAGAAGGATAGTTCTGAAAGCATGAGGTTGTGAAGCATTACATACTTGGAGCAGGTGGTTTTGCCATTGGTGGTGATCATGTTGACTAGAGTTTCAAGATCATGAAGGGTGACTGTTGAAGCAAGCAACAACTAAAGTCTGAGGTTGTCAGTTGATCCAGAGTCAAATAGGGTTTTAAAGTAGTATTTCCCTTTTCGTTCATTGACTTGATTGCATGCTGTGATTGTAGTAGGAGCAAGATCTTGAGGTTCTTTTGGCTTGGAGAGAGCGGTGCAAGTTTTGGTGTAACCGTTAGGTGGGCTTGAAGAAATGACAGAAGAGTCATTGAGTGTTTCTCAATCGGGCTTGTTGAATGTAGATGATTTCTTCCTTTGAGGTCTCAACAAGGGAGCCGTTGGAATTGTATGACGAGAACCGTTGAATGTCCTTGTCATAATATTCGGAGTCGGCATCAATATTGACATGAAAGAGATCATACCAAATTTCTTTTGAGGACTCAGAGAGTTCTTCAATAACAACGCACATGTGTTGTTCTGTATCAGGTGGCTTAGGAGGAGCTTGATTGGCTGTGTTATCATTGGGATGATTGTTGACGTAGGCTTCATTGTTGTTGCAATTGTTATTGTTGTTGCAATTGTTCCTATCAGGATTGTTTGCATTTTGGAAGCATTGCCCCCAGCACTTGCAGTTCAATGTTGGATGAACTGGACAAGGGTCAGGAACCTTGTAATCAGTTGTTGGTTTTGTTGTTGTTGTTTGCATTGTTGTTTGCATTGTTGTTTGCATTGTTGTTTGCATTGTTGTTTGCATTGTTGTTTGCATTGTTGTTGTTGTTGTTGTTGTTGTTGTTGCGACGATTGTTGTTTCGATTGCCGCCGCTGTTGCTGTTGCTGTTGTTGCGACGATTGTCGTTGTTGTTGCGCCGGTTGTTGTTGTTGTTGTTGTTTGGTGTTTTAAAGGATTTTTGGTGTAGTTGTTCCATCCTGGTGATGATTAGAGCGAGGTCATTGTCGAAGGGGAAATTATGTTCTTCATAGGTGGCCTTCCATTCAGTTGGTATTGATTCATAGATTAGTCTCTTGAAATCTTTGGCGTTGATAATGGTGTTTGCAGCTTCAGCAGGAGCACTGGGAAGCAGAGGGAGAATGGCATTGTTATGGTAAGATACCATTGAAACAAACTTGTGGACAATCATGTTGAAGGTTTTCTTGATGTTGAGGATGAATTGTTTGTGTTTGTGATTGCAATAAGAATTGAAGTTATTGGAGAACAACTTGTATTGGATGAATTCTCCTAGGATGATGTCAAAATTTTCTTCTGTTTCATCAATGTCTTCTATTTGTTGATTGAACCAGGCATTGTCGGCATAATCATCAAGGATGCCTGAGAACTTGTTGAGGAGCTTAGGTGCAGTATCCCAGTTTAGGGTTCATCTGGCCTTGTTGAATTCATGAATATAATGAAGAGCTTGCTTATGAGTAGATGCAGCTGCAATGATAGGAACCTTCATTTTGGTTGTTTTGGTAACACCAGCCAGGGCTCTTGAAGTTTTGTATTCCACCTTTTTGATGGTGTTGGGTTCGAAGTCAAACTTGAAGGGGATAATAGTATAGTTAGTCATTGTGGACAATCTTGATAGTTAGTACGGGTGAGAAGAGTTGGATAAGTTATAAAGCGTTGAATAAAACTCGAGTAGTAAAGGGAGAATATTGAATAGAAGTGTTTATTTGACTGTTTAAACAGTGTAGTATGCCTCTAAAAAGAGATAACAACATGTATGGTAATTTGCACTAGTAATTAGTTAGGATTGTGAGATGATAAATCTGAAGAGAGGAAACATGTTTTTGGATACTTTTGTATTCAATCTTATTTGGATTGGGAGAAGCTTCTCATATTCAACAGTGACGTGTTCTTGGAATTGGATCATGTGATTGAAATTCTGATTTCTATTCAATCGCATGATGGATAGATGTGCTGACAACGGAGTGACGGGATGAACAACGCACAGACACTTCAGTCATGAGTCACTAACACACTCCTTCAGTCCAGTCACGCGTCATTGACACACTCCAACAGTCATGAGTCAACTGACATCGTTCCCGATCATCTGTCATTGTTCAATTGTATTCGAACATCAAATAGAACCTTCTCCTTGAAGTCTCATCCAAATTCTGATTATCAAAGAACACAGTTCTTTTCCAATTGTATCACTGAACTAGCTGGGAAGCTTCTCGAATTATCTCGAAGTCATAGTAGACACTAAAACTCAATAGCACACAATTTCATACACAGCGTAGTTCATATTGAATTCAATTGCAATATCGCTATGATTTTTTTTTTTTAAAATTGATAAAACTATCTAAAAACTAACCGTAACCTCTAACTCACCATGTCTGCTGTCGCTCAACTTCAAGCTGCTAAGCAGGCTCCTTTTCTCTTCAAACCCGTAATTCGTTATCAGGATTACCCCACCATTTGCCTCATGCAGAGTGTCACCAGGTTCAACACCAGCGCTCCTTCTGCTGCAACCGCACAGGAACTACTACTCCAGGCACTCCAGGCACCAGCGCGACACCAACCACGCTTCCCCCACCTCCTCCACCAATCATTGTCAAGAAACAGGACACTACTTTCTGCCCCGATGCAACCAATGCCAAACATCTCATTTGGGTTCTTGTCGATTTCATTGATGCTGTCAGACCACACAATCTGAACATCAAAAACAATGCTAAACATTATAAACTTTGTGAAGTCATTGGTGGTGATCTCAAGCATACTTGGGACAAAATTGTCGCCGGCACCGGTGCTCACATTCAGGACAAGGATTTTGACAACAATCTGAGCAACTTCGTTTCGCTGTTCCTTCCCTCCAATGCGTTTCTCATTCAGCAGATATATGTCCAACGCAACCAAAACTTACCACATGAATTGTTTTGCTGCCGCCGGACGTCTTCACCTCATTAACATTCTCAGTGTTCATTTGCCCACCTCCGGAGGAAAAAATTCTTTCCCGAAAGAACGGCTATGAAGAACGCATTCTATTGTCTCATGCTCCTGGCCTGGCAGTTGAAGTTTAATGAAACAGGTAATCAACTTGATGATGCTGCCTATCCCTTTCAACGTCTTGTCACATTCATGGAACAACAATGTCTTCATCATGATGCCGGTCAAGTCACTCGTCAGTCCAGTTGTCGCTCCAACCACAACAATGGTGGGTACAACACCAACAGTTATCGCAACCAGCGACCTTGCTACACTTTGTCTTCCCACAGTACCTATGGCAATAGTGTGTATTGCCATAAATCTTCCGCCCCCAGAACTAGAGATAGTTCCACCCAAACGGGTCGCCCACATCACGGCTATAAATCACGCAAGTACACTCCATATCAAAACTCACGTTCTGGCCGTTCTGGTTAACCACCATACTCCGGACACTCGGGTCACGCATCATGTTCTAAAAGCCCATCCACACACAAACTGCACAACAGCCCATACAAAACACGATCATATCAGCAAGGCAAGTCAGGCAATGCTCATCACCTCAAAATGAGTGACAATTTTTACTACGACAACGAGGCCCATTCCTCGGTCAGAGAACATCATCCCAACAAAGCACCACAAAGATAACTACTTTCATGACCAACACGAACATCAGGACGCACCGCTTACTCAAGAATACGATGATGATGATGACAAATGCTACCATCAAGACGATCCCAACAATGACAGTCAGCCCAATTACTGACTACCACCGCCCACGGAATCCGTTCCATATACCATACCATTGCCCTTGCCCGCTTCATCCAAACCTGCCCTTCCCCTTGTCCCTATCTAATATTTTGTGATTCCGGTTCAAAAACGACTTGGTTCAGTCAACACGCTCTTCCGGTCACAATTGTTCCAACTATAACCACGCCAATTTCAGGTGTCACCATGGCTGGAGAATTCAACTCCAACCAACAAATCTCGCTTCAACATTTTACACTTCCCGAACTTGCCCCAGACATAACACTCCCCTCTCTTGACGCACGCGTCTTCCAAGCGCCATGTTGCTACAACATGATCATCGGACGCGACATCCTTTGACATTTTAAAATCGTTTTGAATTTTTCATAACAACAAAATCAAAATGGACACACATACCATTCCAATGCGGACATTCCGGCGCATCCACGCAGACTCCGCCTCATTTGCTCTCCACATTCACGCAATGCACATTGGCACGGCCATTCAACCCGGTGACAGTTTTGTGCTCACTACAAACAGACCCGCCATTCAAGATTCAACATACAATCAACACGACGTCCAAACAGTCTGCAACAAATGCACACATTTGACACAGGATCAACGCAAATCATTGTACTCCGTATTGTGCAAATATCAAACCATTCTTGATGGAACCCTCAAATACTACCCTGACAAAGAAATACACCTCAACATCGACCCCACAATAAAACCAAATTGCTCTCGAGCATAGTACCCCATCCCACAAAAACAACTTGTGCTTTTCAAGAAACAACTTGACCGCCTTGTTGACATTGGTGTACTATCACGCCAAGGGCACTCCAACTGGATCTCACAGACATTCATCATTCCCAAGAAAGATGGAAAAATTAGATGGGTCTCCGATTTCTGCGCTCTCAACAAAGCCATCAAACGAAAAGTTTACCCTATCCCACGCATTCAAGACATATTATCCCGACGCTCTGGATACAAATATCTTACCAAGATGGACATTTCCATGCAATATTATACATTTGTTCTTGACGACGAAAGTAAAGATCTAACCACCATCACGGCTCCCTTTGGTCTTTACAAAAATAATTGCCTACCCATGGGAGTCTCTCAATCACCAGACGTAGCACAAGAAATAATGGAACGTGTTCTAGAAGACATTCCAAAAATCGAAATCTACATCGATGGCATCGCATGCTTCAGCAACAGTTTTGACGAACATTTACATCTCATTGACACGGTTCTCACTTGTTGCCTACAAGACAAAGGATTCGCAATCAACTCGCTCAAATGTGAATGGATCATCAAAGAAACGGATTTCCTCGGTGACTGGTTAACAGCAAATGGCATTAAACCATACATCAAAACGGTCAAGGCAATCCTTGCAATGCTCCCACCCAAAACCCTAAAGCAACTAAGAGCCTTTCTTGACCTCGTCACATACTATCGCAACATGTGGCCACGATGCTATCACATTCTTGCTCCTCTCACCAATCTCTTAAAAACTCCTTGCACATTTCAATGGAATGACACGTGCCAAAAAGCATTCAAAGAAATGAAATCCATTGTCACCGTTGAAACAATGCTTGCCTATCCAGATCACAATAGTCCATTTCACATCTACACCAATGCGTCCAACTTTCAGCTCGGCGCAGTCATCAAACAGAACAACATTCCCGTTGCCTACTTCACACGCAAGCTCAACAAAGCACAGGTAAACTACACAACCATCAAAAAGAAATCACTCTCCATCGTCAAAACATTCAAAGAAAACCAACCAATGCTCCTCAGTGCACTCATTCATCTGTACACCGGCCATAAAAATCTAACGTACAAGCTCTCAACGTACAACACACAATGTGTTCTCCGATGGAAACTAATTCTAGAAGAATACAACCCCATTTATCACTACATCAAAGGCCCCAAAAACACAGCTGCCGGCTCCCTCGGTCGTACCCCAACTACCCTCACATCATATTTCACAACTACCAATTTTGATGACAACATCTCAAATAACGACTCCTTCTCATTCTCAACCATGGCCGCAAGCCTCATGGCGCTGCCATCATGCGCTGCATTGGCTGATAGTCATCCTGTTGAAGACTGTCAAAGGCAGCTACTTGATTCACCCACGTTTCAACCAAAAAGGCAGATTGCCATTTCATTTTGCAACCATTCACCAATACCAATTGCATGATCCAAAAGTTCTAACTCTGCCGCAAAAAGACCCTAGACAACTTTTCATACAAAAACTCAACAACGTAGACATTGTCTGCCGATACGACAAACTGGCACCTAACTCCCAGTGGAAAATTGTCATTCCCAATTACATGCTTGCCCCCATTGTCAAATGGTACCACAAAATCACCATTCACTCCACAGGCTTGGACAGACTCAAAGCTCTTCTCTGCCGTCACTTCCATCATCCCGGCCTTTGCACAGTATGCCACAATGTCATATCAAACTGCCTCATATGCCCACTAGTACGCACATGCACCTGCCAAGCTGGCCAACTTGCACCCCAAACAGCCCCTGTAATGCCCTGGTCAGAAGTCCATGCCAACTGCATTGGACCATGGAGCGTTGAAATCAACAAAACCAACCCTCACTTTGATGCTCTAACATGCATCGACCCAGTTACCAACCTCCTCAAAATCATTCAAATTCTAGGTTCCAAAACAGCCGACAAGGTCAGACACCTTTTTGAAAACTGCCGGCTCTCCCGTTACCCTCGCCCCATACGCATTGTACACAATCATGGTCCCAAATTCAACGGACACAACTTTCAATTTCCGCTTGACTATGCAGGCATCAAGCCAATCAATATCTCTCCTCACACACCCACAGCCAGCGGAATCATCGAATCCACCCACAAGACCATCAGCCAAATCATACACACAATGATCAATCTCAAGCCGCCAAAAACAGAAATAGAAGCCAACACCCTTGTCGACGAAGCAATATCTACAGCAATGCACGCCCTCCGATGCAATCCAGTCTCCACTCTAGGAAATTTTTCACTTGGCGCCCTCGTATTCAACTGCGACATGCTTCTTAACATTCCACGCCACGCCGACATCATCACTTTAACCAAACATCGCCAAGCTCAAATCGACAACTGACTCCTTTGCGCCAACCGCAAACGCACGAAACACAAATTCATCGTAGGTCAAGGCGTTGTCATCAACATACACGATCACAACAAACTCAATCTCGTTTGCGAAGGTCCCTACCAAATAACACTTACAAATCCACACTAACAATACAGTCACCATACGCTGCGGACACGAACATGAACGCATCAGCATCCGCCACCTTACCCCAGCCAAACCATCATAAATTTTCATAGTAAGGGAGAATGAACAAAGCACAGACACTTCAGTCATGAGTCACTAACACACTCCTTCAGTCCAGTCATGTGTCATTGACAAACTCCAACAGTTGTTGTTACTCTAAAAATCGACCGGATAGGTATAACGAATATTTTAAATTTAAAGAGATGTGAGCTCAGAAAGAGACTCTTATTTTACCGTGTATTTTTACTGTATCGGGGCTCTCTGCTGTATTTTACATGGTAGAGATCTTCCCCGGTTATTTGGTCTTCATCGTACCGATACCATGTTTGATGGGCCTATGCTTGTTCGTTGAGTAGGTAGGTAAATGAGGCCCATTCGGAATCGGTATTGATTTACTTGATTGCAATAAGTAATTTCCCCACGGGATATCAAGTACATTCTTCTGAATTTACTTAAGCGTTCCAAGTGTTCACTTATTGATCAGGTCTTTTGATATGTCTTGTTTCTAACCGATTAACCCCTTTTGTTTGTAGTACTAAGTGATATCGTTTTTACCACTTAGGGATTTTCAAGTAGTGGAGGTGCGTTTGATTCTGCGCCTTGATCGGGGGAATATTCGTATCTCGTATTCCGCACCTCGGTCGTCGTTTCGTTTTGTCGGCTTTCTCAATCGAATTTGATGCCGACAAACTCCGTATTTTTTTCGCCGACAACAACAGTCATGAGTCAATGATATCATTCCCGATCATCTGTCATTGTTCAATTGTATTCGAACATCAAATAGAACCTTCTCCTTGAAGTCTCATCTGAATTCGGATTATTAAAAAACCCAGTTCTTTTCCAATTGTATCACTGAACTAGCTGGGAAGCTTCTCGAATTATCTCGAAGTCATAGTAGACACTAAAACTCAATAGCACACAATTTCATACACAGCATAGTTCAGGGATACGACAGTGAGTGAGTTAGCGATTAAACGAGCCAAACTCCCCTACGGTAGGTACGTACGAGCAGGAGTCATAAAATAAGAGGGGTGTGACACGACGAGTTTCCTCTGAAACCATGATAGGAGGATTTTGGAAAAAACTTCCCCAGAGAATTTTTTTCATCACCATTTTTACTGCATTTTACTAGTAAAAGTGACTGTGAAACACCTTATTCCCATAGATACTTCCAATTACTTTCTGACCTTCATATTACACACACACCTTCCTTATACTCTTGAGAGACACATAGTAAGTGGCGTTTGGGTGTATTGTTCATCTGCGGTCTGGAATTGGCATTCTTCACAAGCACATGTGGGGTGACGACCAAAAAATGGTTCGACGGTCTGTCCGTCTTCCGTTTTCGCTTGTCAGTCCCACAAACGGTCTGTCTGTCATCCGTTTTCGCTGGTCAGTCCCACCAAAAATTATTCCAAACCCACAAACAGTCTATCCGCTGTCCGTTTTCGCTGGTCAGTCCCACCAAAAATGATTCCAAACCCACAAAAAAGTCTGTCCATCATCCGTTTTTGCTGCTTTTTTCTCACAATATCTTGTGCTGTCTCTCTCTTTAATAAATACAATTCTGTGCATAATCAGCCCAAACAAGCTAAATATTCAGCTTCCTCACAAAAAGTTGATTTAGAATGAACCCTGTAACTCATTTTAATATTGCTTTTTGATTGAGTTGCTATCATTTGAAAGTGTAGTAGTTTTACTAGCATTATGCAGTAAAAACAGACTTTTAAAAATTTAGCTGGGGAAGTTTTTAACAAAATCCTCCTATCATGGTTTCAAGGAACCCCATTTTTTCCCATTTTTCTTCTCGTATGGTGATCGGCGTGTCGCACCCCTCTTATTTTATGACTCCTGCGTACGAGTAGGTACGTCTGTCATGAGCGATTTACTCGTAATCTTTAATACGGTCTGTCCGTTTTTTCACCACGCACATTTTAGGCTAGTTCGACGTCACGACTGATCACGTGCGGATCTAAACGTTTCTTCACCGCGCACATTTTAGACTAGTTCAGACGACGTCACGACTGATCACGTGCGGGTATGAAACATGTGCGTTGTACCGGAATCCGTACCGTATCTGAATTGGAGCCGAAAAATCTTAGGCACAGTCCGTGTGATCAATCAGCTATTGATAACAGGCCGGTAAAATACCGCAAATCCGAAGGAATCGCATGGAAAAATCTCTCGTATCGCACATCACTTCTGTTCCGACCGCCGTCACTTCGTTTACTGTGTTCGTACCTGTTCCGGATTTTTAAAACGATAGAGGCATTGATGTGGTAATTACGGCAAGTCTTACGCACGACACTCGTGATCTGCGAATACAAAACATCTCCACAATAATAATACTCACAACCAAGTATCGTAATCGTGTCCGCCAAAATGTCTTCTGATCACTGCTCCGAGCTCAAGGCACCGAAAGAGGGCATCGAATTCGAGGCCTTGCCATGGAATCTAAATCACCCCGAAGAACACTCGTACGTACACCTAACCACAGACACGGAATGGTCGAAGGAGCATTACGATCCAGCTACCGAAACCGGAGCGCTGTTTGATTCCGTCTACAGTTATAGTGAGACGACCCTTCCCGTCTCCCCGGCATGTTGCTCTCTCAACTACGGAACGACTATCTGGGAAGGCCTGAAGTGCTACCGTGACAAGGATGGGAATGCCATCGTCTTTCGTCCCGACCGAAACTTTGTTCGATTTTCGAACGGGGCCACGGATATGTCTCTGCCCCCGCCAGGTCGTGAGTTATTCTTGAGGGGCATTCAGCACGCCTTGCAGCAGAATTCACACCTCATTCCACCCCACGGAGAAGGAATGAAGTTGTATGTACGACCTATGCTGCTAGTAAGCGGACAGCAGCTTGGATTGTATCCTCTGTCGCAATACAGCTTGCTCTTTTATGTGTCCCCAACCGTGAGTTTTTTAGAGGATGGAGATGTGGATGAATTATTGGTGTGTGATTTTTCAACCTGAACTTACCAGCGCAACCCAATCTTCCGCCGAACCATTTTTTCTTTCTTTCAGGGAAACTATTTCAAAAATGCCACCGGCGGCCTCAATTTGCATCTAGAAACGAAACGTTGTCGTGCGGCACGGGGTGGAGTCGGTAATGTAAAGTGCAGTGGAAACTATGCAGTTGCTCTCAAACCCTTGATGGACGCCAAAAAGCAAGGCTTTCACGACAATTTATTTTTAGAACTTGAAACCTACAAGGAGGGTTCCCTGGATTCGGCGATTTTGCAAGAAATGTCTGCCGCCAATATCTTTTTTGTGTTGAAAACCGGAGAGATCGTCACACCATCGCTGGACCGAGGAACGATTTTGCCTGGAGTAACTCGCGACTCGGTCATTACCATTGTACAGGAGTTTGCTGACGACTTGAAAGAGGCCATGATGAAAAGCACCGGTCAAGATGCCAATATTACCGTGTCGTCGCGAGATGTCACGGTGGGAGAGGTAAGAAGTGCCACCGAAGCATTTTGCACCGGAACAGCAGCTGAAGTCGTACCCATTGCTAGGCTGGCCACTGGAACGGGCGAGGAATCGTTCGAAGCCGTCTTTGAACACGGACAATCCGAGGCCGGCCCGATTACATCTACCGTTCTGTCAATGCTTCGAGAGGTGATGGTAGGCACTCGCTCCTCCAAAGGCACCGAGGGATGGTTGCGAAACCCTTTTTCGTCTCCCGAGGAGTTCTGCAAAGAGTGAAAAACTTTGAAAACAACTTCTCGATGAATGCCTTGTGATACACGACCAGTGTTGGAATCTGAAGCATCATTTCGAAATGTTATTCCTGCTTGGAATTTTCATGCACACGCGAACAAAATCTAGACCATTTTTGTGCATCATGTAAAAAGCTCTATTGAGAGATAAAAATTTACTAAGTATCAACCCAGCGAAAAGAGAATCTGGAACTAGACTTTTATACCTTTCGTCGAAATCTTGTCCATGGGTTGAGTTCTTATTCTCTAGTAGCAATGATCTCGATAATATTGTTGAGCGTGCAGTTTATAGCTAGTACGATTCCCTCAAACGTTAGTTAGTATGACTGTCCCATTTCCTCTAGAAGATGTCTTAGATTTCTATACCTTGCGGTATCGATGTCGAGCATGTTCTTGTTGTCGATGAGGTTTGCCTAGGCTGTGCGGAGCTATGACAGGGGACTCGTCCCCTGGATCTTGTTCGAAGCGTCTTAGACACCACGCCCCATAGCACACCACAGCTGTGTTCCTACGACAACCAAAATTGGCGCACACAATTTTGGAGAATTGGGCCAGGGCTCCATTGCAACCCTGACACTGAAGTTGACCACTTAGCCACGCGTGCCCCCCCTTCTTCCAGGGCCTTGACAAAAGAAGAGGAGATGGGCGATAGACCGGGGAGCATGCCTCCCACGCATCCTGCTTTGGCTTGTCCTGTGTCTTGTTTGCCCAGCAGTTTTTGACAAAAAATCATCTACAGTTCGTACTCAAACAGATCGAGATTTTAAAAACTGTACGAAGTAGTCCAGAAACACGAATGTCTTACCGTACCGTACCGTACCGGTGTGCACATAATGTATGGTAAGTTACGGTAATCTTACTTGACATGGAGGTCGTTTTTTCAAAAGATCATGATAAAATAGAAAAATAATACTTCGTATTTTTCTACTCGGATTATCGTCAACAACAACTTCCTCTTCGTAAGTAAATATTTCTAACGTTTTCACGTTTATTTTTAATGTTTTTAAAGCTTCCGTTAGAAGGTTAGTTAGCAAAATACAAAGGATTGACGGACTTTCTCACAAACTCTATCTTTCTGCCTCATTTAGTACACTTCACCATGCCGTTACAGTATTGTCGTCTTTTCATCCAACTTGCCCTGTATTTAGTGCATCATCACCATGTCTTTCGTGGATCCCCTGTGGGAGTTTGTTCTCGAGGACTACGAAGAAGAGGACAATTCCGTTAGAAGTCAGAAGGGAAGCGGGAAAAGGGGAAGTTCTAGCAAAGGTGGAACCTTGTTCAACCGTTTTGGGAGCGATGGAGGTCAGGACGAATCACGGAAATATGAATCGCGTGATGGAAGAGACGACAACAATGTGTCAACAAGATGGGGGTCTAATAAAAAGACACTTAGTCGAAACAGGAGCATGGAGTCAAAGTCGTCGACTGGGAGCTGGGGCTTGAAATCTAAAAAGGCTAGTTCAAAAAGTACCAGAAAAGAAAAACGTACGGAATACAGAGATGACGGAGAAGATGGCTTCTGGGATGTTATTACTGGAGCTCCACCTGCAGCGACAATACCCAAAAAGTCTAGCTCAAAATATACAGCCAATAAGAACAGCAAGAATCATGGTTTGCTGATCAAGAAAACTGCATCAGAATCGAGTAAGAACTCGTCTTACAAGGGAAGTGAATCCAAGTATTCAGGGAATAACCGATCCAAATCTTTGGTAACTTCTTCCAGTAGATCCGAAAAGAGCAACAAAGGATTTAAGAATCGCTTCAGACGGAGTCAAAGCCCAAAGTCTCTCCGAGGAAACTCCATGGAACAATCTGCTTCAAGACCGATTGTGACAACTACTTCCTTGAAAGGTTCCCCCGAGAAAAAAAAATCGTCCAAAGATGAAGGATTTGATCCCGTGGATCTACTCTTTCAAATTGCCGACTCCTTTGATCCGTGGGGAGCAGACGCTTCAGATGTTTCATATTCCGAATGCGAATCACTAGACGGTACGGCCACCGTCGGTGACGAGGTAGATGGTGAAAATTCGATCATTGAGAATATAAGAGGTACTGAAAGTCAACGATATCCTCGGTCGTACAATGCATCTCCGTTGAGCAAAACTAGTGAAAAACGTCCTATACCTACCAACGCCTCTTCACTTCGTACCAGGGAGGGCAGATCGGGTGTCAAGCTCGGATCTCTATTGGATCAACGACTGCCAGACCGAACATCTATCGACCCAAAAAGACATCCGTACCATTCAACGAAGTCAACAACCGACGAGAGTGCCGTATCAACGGAAATTAGACTGAAAGTACGTCCTGGCGGCAACACGATTTCAGAAGATGTGTTCAACAAACACCAAAATAACGACCGCCGCAATATTGAACGCTTCGAACCTTTACGATCGAATTTTGACGAAAATTCATCAGCAACATCTAGACCATCTTTCGATGCGACCGTGGACAGCAATAACTCTACCGATGTGGTGGTGCAACGCCATTATTCAAAAAATATGACAGAAGAGCAGGGTGCTATCGAAGAGAATAAAAGGAACGCGGGCAAGGTAGGCAGCAAATTTACTTCCAATGATATGAAGGTTCCGAGGAATGTTCACATCGCAAATGGACCTGCAACTAGAGATGATGGAATCAATCAAGACTTTGAAGGTACCAAGAGGTGCAGTCTATGGAAAAAGGCATCCTGCGGTTCGAAGAAAAACCGCAATAGCGATTCCCCCAATCGTCCGAGGGAATCAGGTGCGGCAGAAGCCTTCCCGACATCACGCATTATAATCAATGGGGAAATTCATTCGATAGTAGGCCCAGAATCCGATTCGATCAACAAAGTCATGGGCTCATCCTCAAAGAATCTCGCCCAATCGAAAGCTCTGCCATCTGTTTTCGCATACGATTATGAAAGCAATGAAAATATGGATGTTAGTTACAAAAAAACAAGTCAAAGACCGCGAAATAGTATTTCCGTGAGAAAGCTCGGTAAACCTCCCCCATTGCCGTTAGTTGGAGAAGATATTGTCATGCAAGTCGAGGTAAGATGCCTAATTGAAACATTTTTCGATCGAGTTGCGCAGATATTTCTCAGGGAACGTCAAGTTGACCTTTAATTCCTAACCCCAAATCTTGATTTCATTGATTTTGTCGAAGGCTTCGACTGTGTCTGAGACGGACTGCATTATTCGACAAGGATTATGGTGGCACAATTCTCGACCCTCTTTCCCAAACACTCCGGGAATGGATGTGGTAGGAAAGGTGTATAGCATCAAACAAAAAGTTGGAAAGGCGTACAGCCTGAAGCAAATGCAAACAGTGGTTTCTTTAGTGAAATGGGGAGGTAATGCACGGTTTATGACAATACACCCAAATCAATTAGTGAAGGTACCATATGAGCTCGATCCTGCTCAAGTAGCATGTCTACCGGAATGCTACTTATCCGCATTTCAGGTTCTTCATATTGGTCAAACTGGAAGTCACCGCTATAGCGAAAAATCTTTGAAAGGAAAATCGGTACTGATCCTTGGGTGCATGACAAACAATATGGGGAAGGCTATGATTGAACTTGCCTTGCACGCAGGGGTGGCCAATATTTATGCTACCGCTAAAAAGAAGCACTGGAAAACTCTCATTTCGTATGGAGTGATGCCTTTGAGCTCGGATCCGATGGAATACATTCACCGCATTGCCGGTACAATCGATTTGGTCTTGGCACCAAACGGTAACCTTCGTGAAGATGTGTCCCCTGTCCACTTCAGAGCTCTTCTACCAAAGATTGGTCAATTGATCATCAGTGGACACCGTGTGAACGGAAATGACATCCCGATCAATGATTGGAGACAAAACCATCAAGTCCCTACATTAGCATGTGGCAAGAATAAAGCTCTTCAGAAGATTTTGGGAAACTGTGCGACGTACGATGTTTACGAGGAGTGGGAGAAAAATCTGGATCTCTGTAAACAAGATTTGTCTCATTTGCTCAAGCTTTTGGAAAAGAAAGTTATCGAGCCGGAAGTTTTGGATCGTATTTCATTGAATAAGGTTGCGAAGGCTCACGACCTGATTGAAACGAAACGGTTGCCTGGATTTTTGGTGTGTGAGCCTTGGATGAAAACCAAGAAGCGTGCTGTATATCTTTAACGCAGAAGAAAATGTTCCCATCCGTGGTGAAGTCGAGGTCTTCAGTTTGTTTATATGTTAAATTTTTTTAGATTATTTTAGATTATTACAGTATGATACAAGTGTCACATGTCATTTTTGGAATTGCGTATGTATAAGGTATAGATTCTTTCGCTCGTAGTTCCTACGTTGGTTGTGTGAAGTAACCTTTGGCAACTGAAGGGAGCATATTATGATCTTCGTCTAGCATTTCAGCAGCGTTACATCGAAGTACAACGTCGCTCCTCTTCCTCCACCAATATCTTTCATTCCATATCCTGCACTTGGTGGGACCATAATATGCCTTCTACCACCCTGCTTCATTCCTTTCAATCCGATTTCCCATCCTTGAATAACTTCGCCCTTGCCAAATTTGAAGGCAAATCTGTCGCCCGAATCGAGAACTTTGCCGGTTTTGCTCTTAGCCCTCAAAATGTATTGACAGACAATTTTCTTCCGATCTACGAGTAATGGCCCATTCCCGACTAAAACGTCCATGTATCGAACGCCCATTGAAGTTTTGACAAAAGTGCTTGTGTCGTTGGATACTTTTTTCTCGAGCTCCTTCAGTTTCTTTTGCTTATGCCTTTGTTTTTCGCGTTCTTTTCTTTGTTTCTCCTGGAGGATCTTCACTCTCTCCGCTTCCTTCTGAGCTGCGACTTTCTTCTCTTTTTGCCGCAATTTTTTTAATCGTTTTTTCTCCCGAAGACGTTCGATGTTGTTTTTGTCATCAACGCTGTCACTTTTTCCATTTTCGTTTCTGTTCTTATCGTTGCCATCGCCATTGTTCATTCCGCCGGATCCTGCCGCTCCCGCATTTCCTTCTTGCTTCCCTTTATTCTTCGACGGAGTATCATCACCAGGAGAATCGTTTTCTGGTTTCGATCGCTTTGCCGAAAACGCTCGTTCTAGATAATCGTCGAAGTCGTGTTCCTGTTGACGCTTTCTTCTACGGCCCATGGTTGATTGGTTCGTCGTTGCTTGCTTCGTTGGTCGATGTTGCGATCGTCAACAACAGCAACAAAATAATTTTTGTTCCTCGAATTTCTAGTTTCACACTCGTTGCCCCTACCGGTACACCACACGCTAGTAAAACGGTGCCCGGTAATATACGGTAGAAATCACGCGGTTGTACGGAAAGGACTACTACGCGTCGGATGACGATTGAGAATGGCGAGTACGTACATATGAATACCTATGAGTACGTACCAAGCATGCATGCCGGACGTACCAGGGACATAAGGCAATAATCTTATTCGATCGTTGCCAGTGTTGTCGGCGAAAATTTACGATCGAAAAACGCGACGACAAAACAAAGAAGAAATCAACAGAGGCACGTATTTCTGGTTTAGAATCAAACGCACCTCCACTACTTTGGAATCATTAAATGGTAAAACGATTCCAATGAAAGCTGCAAACAAAACAGATTATACGATTCGGAACAAGACATCTTTAAAGACCAGACCAATAAGTAAACACTTGGGACCAATATGTGCATTGAAATGAATACACATAACAGCCCGTGAGGAAACTACTTATTGAAATCATTAAGATCAATACCGAATCCGAATGGACCTCATTTATTCCATATATCCCGATCAAGCAAAAGGCTCATCGAATGAACTACTTAACCTCGTAAAAGACCAATGCCATCAAATGACCGATACAGAAAGACCGACACGATACTAACACAGCAACAGTATCGGTACGATGAAGATAGTAACAAATAACCGGGGAAGATCACTACCATGTAAAAATATAGGGAGCCCAGGGACAGTGCAAAATACATCGTAAAAATAAGAGCATCTCTATACTCACTTCTCTTTAAATTTTAATTATCCTAGCGTATCCTTTCGGTCGATTTTTAGAGTAACAACAGCCAGCTCCTTTAATGTGGATTTCCCCGTTAGCTCACTTTCTGAAGAATTAACCTCTTTAAAACACACTATCGTGCCCTAATACACGTACATTCTAGTACTAATTCTACACGCTAAGTAAATATGTCTTATCTCAAAAGAACACGGTGAATACACAATAATCAACATGTGTTACTGCAAATAACACGGTAGTTACGACGATGATTATTGTTATTACACGAGGAATTAACCGGTTGATCATGGAGTTATTATTATTACTACTATTATTTCTAATAATCGAACAACTCACTCAGTCGATCGATTGTAAAGATCGATCGCATCTTGTGTTTCGCTAAATTGTTACGACGTACTTTTTTCAAGTCGTTGCAGTTGAATCGCAAGTTTGAAGCAATAAAACGTTAAGTTAAATTTCTTGAATACAAGACAAGAATACTATGTGTTACAAGAAAGTTAGCACTAGAAGAGACAGACGAACCTGAACCCTAGTAGAGGTCCGGGTCCTTATCCTTAAAAATTAATTAATTAAATCACAGTTCACATTACCAGTAACTTCAATTAATCTGCAAGTTAATAACCAAAAGTGTCAAACAAAGCCAAGATGAGGTGAGATCGTCGTGCAACAAACTCATAGAGCTTGCTGCCCCTTTTTCCTTCCTGAAAATAACAACCAATATACATAGATCCATCATTCGCATCTATCATAGATTCAAGACTTACGGGAGCTCAATATAGTCAATTGTGTCATCAATCCTACTTCACTGGGAATACTTCCAGTCAAGGTATTATTATCTGCAAGTCAATAACCGAACGTGTCATACAAAGCCAAAATGAGGTGAGATCGTCGTGCAACAAACTAATATAGCTTGCTGCCCCATTCTCCCTCTTGAAAATAACAACCAAAATAAATAGATCCATCATTCACACCTATCATAGATTAAAACACTTACATAAACTCAAATAAGTCAATTGTGTCAACAATCCAACTTCACTGGGAATGCTTCCAGTCAAGGCATTATAATCTGCAATAAGTAACCAAAAGTGTCAAGCAAAGTCAAAATGAGGTGAGATCGTCATGCAACAAACTCAAAGAGCTTGCTGCCCATTTTTCCTTCGGCGAAAATGCTGACTACTAGATACATAGATTAATCATTCATAACTGTAATGGATTGATGACTTACGTAAGGTCAATTCATTCAATTGTGTCATCAATCCTACTTCACTGGGAATACTTCCAGTCAAGGCACTTCCAGCTGCAAGCAAGTAACCAAAAGTGTCGAACAAAGCCAAAATCAGATGAGATTGTCGTGCACCAAATCAAAGCTTGCTGCCCCTTTTTCCTTCGTCAAAAATCGTGACTACTAGATACATAGATCAATCATTCACAACTGTTTTGGATTGAAGACTTACATAAACGCAATACAGTCAATTGTGTCAACAATCCAACTTCACTGGGAATACTTCCAGTCAAGACATTTCCAGCTGCAAGCCAGTAACCAAAAGTGTCATAACAAACAAAGTCAACATGAGGTGAGATCGTCGTGCAACAAACTCATAGAACTTGCTGCCCCTTTTTCCTTCGTAAAAAATCGTGACTACTAGATACATAGATCAATCATTCACAACTGTTATGGACTGATGACTTACTGAAACTCAAATAAGCCAATTGAGTCAACAATCCAACTTCACTGGGAATACTTCCAGTGAAGGCATTATGATCTGCAATAAGTATCCAAAAATGTCAAACAAAGCCAAAATGAGGTGAGATCGTCGTGCAACAAACTCATAGACATTGCTGCCCCTTTGTCCGTAGTCAAAAATGGTGACTTCTAGATACATAGATCAATCATTCACAACTGTTATGGATTGATGACTTACAGAAGGTCAATTCAGTCAATTGTGTCAACAATCCTACTTCACTGGGAATACTTCCAGTCAAGGCATTATCAGCTGCATGCCAGTAACCAAAAGTGTCAAACAAAGCCAAAATGAGGTGAGATCGTCTTGCAACAAACTCATAGAGATTGCTGCCCCTTTTCCCTTCGGCGAAAATAGTCAACACGAGATACATAGATCAATCATTCACAACTATCATGGATTGAAGACTTACCTAAGGTCAATCTAGTCAATTGTGTCATCAATCCTACTTCACTAGGAATACTTCCAGTCAAGACATTTCCAGCTGCAAGCCAGTAACCAAAAGTGTCAAACAAAGCCAACATGAGGTGAGATCGTCGTGCAACAAACTCATAGAGCTTGCTGCCCCTTTTTCCTTCGTCAAAAATCGTGACTACTAGATACATAAATCAATTATTCACAACTGTAATGGATTGAAGACTTACATAAACGCAATACAGTCAATTGTGTCATCAATCCTACTTCACTGGGAATACTTCCAGTCAAGGCATTATTGTCTGCAATAAGTAACCAAAAGTGTCAAACAAATCCCAAATGAGGTGAGATCGTCGTGCAACAAACACATAGAGCCTGCTGCCCCTTTTTCCTACGTCAAAAATGGTGACTTCTAGATACATCGATGAATCATTCACACCTAACATAGATTCAAGACTTACATAAGGGCAATAAAGTCAATTGTGTCATCAATCCAACTTCACTGGGAATGCTTCCAGTCAAGGCATTATAATCTGCAATAAGTAACCAAAAGTGTCAAGCAAAGTCAAAATGAGGTGAGATCGTCATGCAACAAACTCAAAGAGCTTGCTGCCCATTTTTCCTTCGGCGAAAATGCTGACTACTAGATACATAGATTAATCATTCATAACTGTAATGGATTGATGACTTACGTAAGGTCAATTCATTCAATTGTGTCATCAATCCTACTTCACTGGGAATACTTCCAGTCAAGGCACTTCCAGCTGCAAGCAAGTAACCAAAAGTGTCGAACAAAGCCAAAATCAGATGAGATTGTCGTGCACCAAATCAAAGCTTGCTGCCCCTTTTTCCTTCGTCAAAAATCGTGACTACTAGATACATAGATCAATCATTCACAACTGTTTTGGATTGAATGACTTACATAAACGCAATACAGTCAATTGTGTCAACAATCCAACTTCACTGGGAATACTTCCAGTCAAGACATTTCCAGCTGCAAGCCAGTAACCAAAAGTGTCAAACAAAGCCAACATGAGGTGAGATCGTCGTGCAACAAACTCATAGAACTTGCTGCCCTTTTTTCCTTCGTAAAAAATCGTGACTACTAGATACATAGATCAATCATTCACAACTGTTATGGACTGATGACTTACTGAAACTCAAATAAGCCAATTGAGTCAACAATCCAACTTCACTGGGAATACTTCCAGTGAAGGCATTATGATCTGCAATAAGTATCCAAAAATGTCAAACAAAGCCAAAATGAGGTGAGATCGTCGTGCAACAAACTCATAGACATTGCTGCCCCTTTGTCCGTAGTCAAAAATGGTGACTTCTAGATACATAGATCAATCATTCACAACTGTTATGGATTGATGACTTACAGAAGGTCAATTCAGTCAATTGTGTCAACAATCCTACTTCACTGGGAATACTTCCAGTCAAGGCATTATCAGCTGCATGCCAGTAACCAAAAGTGTCAAACAAAGCCAAAATGAGGTGAGATCGTCTTGCAACAAACTCATAGAGATTGCTGCCCCTTTTCCCTTCGGCGAAAATAGTCAACACGAGATACATAGATCAATCATTCACAACTATCATGGATTGAAGACTTACCTAAGGTCAATCTAGTCAATTGTGTCAACAATCCTACTTCACTGGGAATACTTCCAGTCAAGACATTTCCAGCTGCAAGCCAGTAACCAAAAGTGTCAAACAAAGCCAACATGAGGTGAGATCGTCGTGCAACAAACTCATAGAGCTTGCTGCCCCTTTTTCCTTCGTCAAAAATCGTGATTACTAGATACATAGATCAATTATTCACACCTATCATAGATTCAAGACTTACATGATCTCAAAAAAGTCAATTGAGTCAACAATCCAACTTCACTGGGAATACTTCCAGTCAAATTATTATCATCTACAATCGGTAACCAAAAGTGTCAAACAAAGCCAAAATGAGATGAGATCGTCATGCAACAAGCTCATAGAGCTTGCTACCACATTTTTATTCTTGAAAATAACAACCAAGATACATTCAACCATCATTCACACCTATCATTGATAAAGACTCACATAAGTTCAAATAAGTCAATTGTGTCATCAATCCAACTTCACTGGGAATGCTTCCAGTCAAGGCATTACCATCTGCAAGTCAATAGCCAAAAGTGTCAAACAAAGCCAAAATGAGGTTAGATCGTCATGCAACACGCTAATAGAGCTTGCTGCCCCTTTCCCTTCTTCAATGATAGTAACCACTAGTAGATGCATGGCTCCATCAGTTACAATCTATTCTTCAAGGAATAAAATTTATTGATTCAAAATGATGACTTACCCAAGGAGAGCATTGTCTCAATCTTTGAATACTCGAATGGATAGTTTGATAAGGCTGTCAAATAATCAATATTGACTGACAAAAAACAAGCAAGCAGGTTAAGCTGTGTGTTATAGGTACATGAGGACGATGCCAAGGAGTCACCGAGAAGCAATCAATGCAGACTCACAAACTGAGAAATAGTCATTTGTGGCCACAGTAGAGATCATTCCAGATGAATAGGTTCTCAGACTATCTGATATTGTATACTTGACTTTTGATGATGCTCCATTGTCATCTTTTGAGGATTCCAAATCAAGCATACAATTTGCAACTGGACTGACCATAACTTTCATGCTTTCCTTTTTCATTGAATCTTGAAGATGAACAGAAAAAACAGTTTTCCCATCACACTCAAATTTAATTGTAGGCTTTGGCAATTCATCGTTCAACACCACTGAATCAAGTTTAATAACTAGTTCTTTCAAACTTGGATCTTCACAGTTGTTGTAGCCATCACCTGAGCTAATTTTGGTACCAAATACAGTATCCCTGTTCAAGCCTCCCTCACCACAATTAGATTGCTTGCATGTGACATAGCAACAGTCACCACCATCATAGTTATATTCTGCTGTGTTGAAGAATACATTGCAGATCCCATCACCAACATAGTTTTCGCAAAAATCTTGTTGATTATTTCCAAGATCAGCAACAAAGAAATCAAGAGGTTCATTTTTTACAGAATACCAGGGTTCTGTAAACGAGTTGGATACATCGAAAGAATCTGTCTTGGATGAATATGCTGCTGCTGTGTTTTCTTCTGTAGACAAGCAAGGATTATCTTCACCATTGAAAAGGACCCATTGCCGATTCTTTTTGCAATAACCAATCCAAGTGTTGTTTGCAGCTAATAATTGGTAGCTGTGACGTTTGTCATGAGTCGAGTCTTCCGTCAGATCATAGCATCCACTGAACTCTTGGAGTGAATTCTGAAACTTGATTTGGATGGTGCGTGTAATCCATTTCTTGCTGCTCTCCTGAGAGTAAATGACAAAGGAACAAAATCCAAACAGTAAAACACCAACCACAGAAACTGAAATTCTTGACCTTCTAGTTCTGTGTTGGGAAATGCTATATGAAGGGATAGGCTGAGTCTCCACCTTTCTGGCTGCTTTTTCCAGCGTCCATCCATACTTGCCAGCCCTTGCCATTTTGAAAGCAGAATCATCCAGTAACGAAATTAGATTTGCCTGTTGTGGTCCAGGAAATGAAAAGGTCGGTTTACATCAGGTTTCAAAAAGCGCAAGTTGTAAGTTGCTGCTCTGTTTCTGCTCCCATTCCACATGCTGCAAGATTCTTACTGTTACAAACTATACGTTACCACTTACTGCAGTGAAATTGAGAACTATCTCCATCACATCTGAGGATGTGATCACAAGAAGAAACACTGCGAAAATTGCCAAGCTGCCCTGTACAATGCGGAGGACACAAGATAATGTCATGCAGAAAACTCCACCCTTCATTCTTGTTTTGCGCAACCGAGGAAACATATCAACTGCCATCACAATCTCCAGCAAACTAGCATCTGGAAAAATCACATAAGATAACAGGGCAATGATCTGCGTTGCTCGAACAATGGGGGGAGCATTTGCTGGGATAAATCCAGCAAGCCAGTCAACGTCTGCATCTGGATTATCAACTTCACCTGTTGTTCTTGAATTTTTGCTGACTACACTCATAATCATCAGAATAAATAACGCTGCTTGGAATAGGAAGACCATTATCCCAAAGAAGAATTCGTCAGGCTGATCCTTTGGGCTGAAGATCGACACAAATGAGTATGAGTCCTGAGGAAACTTTTTTGGTACCGCACCAATGAAAGGAGGTGGAATTTCTTGCGTATTTTGTGCACAATTATAAATACACAATATCCCGAGAACCATGAGAGAAAAACCAGCATATATACCTGAGGGAAGCAATGGATGGGGCCTACCAGCGAAGGCACTGATGGAACTCAGAACTACGAATCCCAACATCAGGCAACATGTAACTGCTACCAAGGGCGCACCTCTTTTTCCTTCGAGGCGCCCATTGTCAATATCAATCTCATTGTGATTCAAATTCGAATCAACATTTGAAATCTCGCAGTTCTTGGTGGCTTTCGCTGCTACGTGGTCTTTTGTGTTGTTGGATGAAAGACTAGGCATCCCTTCGTCGAAGATAGTTTGCAGATCGGTTTTCGTCTCCTCGTTTGAAATCTTCGTCGTTTGATCGCTGGGTTTTCGATCGCTGTTCGTTTTCATGCCAAACTGTGCTGGTTCAAGAGCGGTCGGATTTCCATCGTCCTTCGTATCGTAGGTGTCGATGTTGTCTGGTGCTTGGCACACTTCGTTTGCGATGGCGACATCGGTTTGGATTGCAACATAACCAACAACCTTTGCCTCCGTTGTTACAGCTGCCAAATCCGTTCGTTCAGAATCCGAAGCGACGGCTGATGCGGCTGTGACTGCGGCTGGTTCGTCGTCAACGATGTCGCTCGCGTCGGCTCCTGTCGCGTTGCCATGCTCGATGTCTCTGCTTTGGACCATGGTCGATTCGAATGGAACGAGTGTTCCGGCTGTCGTCCTGCGGCGGCGAGTTCACGGTCTGTAGTAATAGGGAACGGTACTGCTGCGATGCACGTCGCGCCCTGCTGTTTTGTTGCGCTCGATGTATTGGATAGCTAGAAATCCCGATGAATTCGTATCTTGTGGTTGTTTGCGTAGCGTTTTTTTGGAAGTGAAACTACTGGACCCAGAATACCGTACTGATACCAGTACAACTCGGTGGAAAGGAATTTCAACGGCTTCGCAGCTGTGGCTGTTTTCACGGTGTGATGCAATGGATTAATCGATCACGGTGTTGAATACAATACCAATACCAATACCAACTAAGAAGACTAACAGCCGGGACAATCAGGAGATTATTAGTTTCGGATGCGTTGTTCGGTGTAATAATAATGAGAGATTAGTGCTTTGCAGGGGCCCTGTGGAGTTGTTGTGTACGTATTTTTCTTACATAACTAGAAAAGCGCCGGTAACACACGTACAGACGTACGAACATTCGGGAATACACACGAATGAGATAACACACACGTATGACTAACAGGCAAATAAGCGAGCCGACTCGCTGAATCGCTAACAGTAATAGAGCACCGATAGAGGTTCGATCTCAGAGATCATATTACACGTAATTGCTCACAAATCTAAATACTAATACTTGAAATCACTGAATACTGCTAGTAAGAATATCTAGCAGACTACACGTGTAAACGCGTAGTGACGAGAGAAAAAATAGAGTTTATCAGACCCAAATGGACTCAAAGAGTCTGGGTAAAGAAAATGAAAGCTGATTGCCGACTGATCACCAGTTAATCGCCGTCTGAAGCCAAGAGGCTGGACGTTAAAGACCCTCTCCAACAGAAGAGACTCAGGCGCTTAGAAGATTAACAACACTAGCGCAGCAGAGCACACCAGGCTAATACCCGTGGCTTCTACTGAGGTTTGTAGGGGAGAGAAATGAACACCAAAAGCTTGTTACCCACCAAAATAGACACTTGCAAGAGGTCCCCAACGATGGGAACAGCAAAAGATGTGTCGAAAATACAACGGCAAAATAACGTCCGGAATAATGCGATGTACGTGTGTTCGGTACTGCGAATCGTATAACGGCTACAAAAGAACCGTTAATAAAGAGAGGCATGCGACCTCGAAAACGTGACCTCGGAAACAAAGCAAATGGGAATCAAATTCAATTCCTACAGAAAAGAGCCCAAGTATACTCACTCGTATACAAATGATATGATAACAAAACCAGCCGAGGTAATATACATACCCAGTATTGGATAAACACATACACAAAAAATAGAAATGACGAAAAATGCTGGACCAAATATTTAATAAGAGACGAACGAATATTCGATACCGTTTCGGAAAAAGGGAAACAACTGTTGAGCTTAAGTATAGAGGAACTGAAAAATTGGGGTTCCGATAGGAATCAATCCTCATACCGTGGATATGAACCTGTTTACTAGCAAAAGCACGTGGAAAGAAAAACACTCCACAAGTTGCTTCAGAACTCAGAAAATCACAATTACAGCTTCCTCATGAAAGCAAAAGCTAACAAACCCCTTATTACAAGCCTAATTCCTACAGCATACTCCGAAACAACACACCATGGCGCCACCAACCAGAGCTCAACTAGCTGCAACCGCGGCAGCAGCAGTAGCAGAAGCAGAAGCAGCGGACGCGGCCGCAACAGAGGCGGCGGGCAACTTGATAGGCTTACTACCTCCATCGGTAACAACAAGATTGGACCCACAACAGCTTGAGCAACTCACGGTGACCCTGGTCGCAAGACTATCAAGCAGGGACATATCCCTATCAACGACAGCAAGAGAAGCCAAAGAAAGGGCAGAGGCCAATGATGGCATCCCCGGCTACGAAGGAGAAAGGTCGCTGACCTCAGCCGAGGTTTGTTTCAGGAAAATCCTCGAATCCTTTGGGGTCAACAGGCCTACGGCAAACGAAATATTCAGGCATGGATATTCTAACATGAAGGCCATTGCAGACCTCGATTCAGAAGGGATCAAGTCCACTCTAGGGTCGCTAACCAAGGCAAAACACCATCTATGCCCGGATCCACAGGAAGTCTTTATTGGAAGGGCATTTGGCAATCGACTGAAGCTGTTTGTGGCTTGGATCAAATTCCAGCCTATGATAGGCGCAACGGCCACCGAAGTGGACTGGATCAAGGACCCAACGGCCGAGATGAATACATGGGAACGTTTGAGATCTACAAAGGAGGACGATGAAAATACGGCAGTTAAGGATCTAACACTACCCGACAAACTGACTACAATGTCAAAGTTCAGGGAACCAGATGAGAACTTACGTGAATATCTACGGCATAAGAGGGGTGTCACCAAGACATCCCTACTTTACATGATAAGACAACAATCTGCAGTCGGAGAAACCGACAGGTGTGGAACGGTCGGATCGGGCCCAGATGACACTTACCCTGACTGGACTGAGTATGCAATAAGATGCACGATTCACGCCAACTCTCATTGGTCTAAAGACAACAATACTCTCTGGGGGATATTGTTTAAGCTGGTGGGATCCGGACCCGGTTGGTCCTATATACAAAGCTTTGGGACCAAACACGGGGTAGGGGGTGACGGCCGAAAGGCATACTTTGCCCTCTACTCTCAAGCCTATGAGGCAACCAACGTAAAACTAATTGTCGAAGCAAAAAGGCAGTTTATCCGGGAATCGGTGTACACGGGGGATTCCAAACACTACAATTTTGACAGGCACAAAAGGCTATGGCATGATGCAAAACAAACCTTGATAAGATACGGCGCATTCCCACCTGAGGACCAGTTTGTGTACGACTTCGTACGATCCCTACAGGATGTACGACTCGAACAATCCATCCCAAATGTAATAACAGAAGAATCGGACTATTACGCAAATTTTGAGAAGGCTTCGGCGTATCTTACTCGAATGCTCGGAGTAAAGAAACTCCAGAATCAACCACAAAAGAGGGGTAGGAATGTGTCAGCCTTCACTAACAATAAAAAGAGGAAAGGTGACAACAAACGCGGCAACTTCTCTTCCAACAAGCCACAAGGCAACAACAACAACAACAATAGTGGTGGCTCAAAGGCACAACCAGGGACCTATAAAGGGCCCGTTGAATGCAAGTTCTATCCACGAGAAATATGGTTGAGCATGTCCCAAGAGCAGCAACAAAAAGTCCGAGCGCTAAAACAAGCAAGGAATGCAAGCAATAGCGGGGGCAACCAACAATCAAAAGTGGCAGCAGCCACAGCTGCAAACCCTCCCAATAACCACAGTTCAGCTGGGAACCAGTTTGGCTGTCACAGCCACATTGGAAACGGGAATAGGAATTGATTCGCCGGCCGGGGCCTTAAGATAGAACCTCGGGTAGGCCGGCCGATAGTCCATCTCAAAGAGATGACCCAGTCATCCAGTGTTAAGCCAGGACGTTGCGAGCTGGATAGCCATGCAGACACAACTGCAGCTGGATCTAACATGGTATTACTCGATTCACTGGATTCTATCATGACATTTGCTGATGTTGCTCCATTTTCAGACGTGTACTCACCAATGAAAGATGTTCCTATTGCCCGTTGTGCTACTGCTTGGACAGACCCAACGGACGGTATCACATACATATTGGTATTCGGACAGGCCCTCTATTTCGGAGAATCATTGCAGCACAGTCTGATATGCCCGAACCAAATCAGAGAATGCAATTTGAATGTGGTTGAAGACATACCAAGAAGATACTGCAGTTCTTCCAGTCACAGTCTTATCTTTCGGGCCGACGGTTTCGAATTGGCAATACCATTGTTAGTTGATGGTGTTCTGTCATACTTTGACACGCGGAAGCCGACACGCCGGGAACTCGATACATGTGACCAAGTCCTTGCAACCGACACTCATACCTGGGACCCATACGCCCCCCACTTCAGAGAAGATGAAGAAGCGGCAACCGCGTCGTTCCCACGAGTAGTGGCCGCCCTCTCTGGAGGAGTTTCGACTGGGACAACTGAATCTTGGATACGCTCCACGGACAACCCTATACTCATCAATGTAAAACACAAGGATTATCGCCTCAGATACCTACAGAAAATCTGTACAACCCGTACTCAACGGCCGGGGTATACTCAACAAGAGATTGGCGACCGGTTACACTCAGCTTTTGTTAAGAGTACCGGGGACAGAGAAAGCTCGGAGATACTCCGAATTTCAGCTACTTCAACCAAAACTTCGATTTCCCTAACAGAGGAAGAGCTCGCCATCCAAAAGGAAGCAAAAGCTCGGACAAAAGAAAGGAAACTACTCCGCCGCCAACAGGATGTGATAGATAAGGAAACTTCCCTAGAGAAGAGATCATTTATCCGCCGCGGACAATGGGGACCTCCGATAAGAATTCCGGAGAAAGTGGACAGATATGATTCAGAGGCCATTGCAAAGATGTGGAACATCAGTGTTAAGAGGGCCGAAGAAACGATTAAAGTCACTACCCAGGAAGGCATAAGAAACCTTACACAACCAATCACCCGAAGGCTAAAGACCCAAAAGTGGAGAAACAGAAAAGTACTTAAGGGTCGGTGGTTCGCTGACACCATGAAGTTCAAAGTACCGAGTATCATTCGGAATGATACTGACGCACAGATCTTTACCAATGGGAAAGGATATGTGGCATTCTATCCAGTAAGAGGGGAGAAACGATGCCACGACGGACTATCTTGCTTCATAAATGAGGTAGGAATACCGGAACACCTTGTCACTGATGGGGCAAAGGCCCAAGGAAATCATGAGACACACAGCACCGGATGGACTAAACTTCGATCGGAGTATCACATACGCCAAACCTACATACAGCCCCACTGTTGGTGGCAGAATACGGCAGAACACAGTGCAGGGGACCTAAGGAGATCAATACGATTAATGACTTCTAAGAAAGGAAGCCCGAGGAGGTGCTGGGCCTTTTGTGGAATGTTAGCGGCCGGAAGGTTAAGTAACACCGCATCTGGGGACCCATCTGCGATGGGAAGAACGGGGTTTGAGTTAGTCCATGGATATACTCCAGATATAACCCCATACATGATACACGATTGGTACGATTTCATCCGGTGGTACGGCCTACAGGATAAGTCGGAGAAATACGGAAGATGGCTGGGCCCATGTGGAGATACTTATGGAGGTGGCGATTGTCACTACGTATTGTATAAGACTGGAAAAGTACACATAACAAACGGCACACGGCCTATATCTGAAGTGGAATGGAAACACCCAGACACTATCCTACAGTTAGAGGAACACAACAAGCTACTTAATGAAAAGATCGGCGATGAGGCAAAACCCTCGGATACTTACCTGGAAAACGAGTTAGGGGAACCACCCTTGGGCCTATTTGATGGCAAATATGAGGGTGAGGACGAGGTACTTATGGCTGAGCCAGAGGCGTCTTCCCCGGACATTGATGACTTAACCGACAATCTTGATGAGTACCTTGGAAACCAAGTGCTACTGCAGATAGGGGACCAACGGATTCGCGGTACGGTTAATAACCGGTACAGGGACGCAAGCGGAATCCTAGTCGGAGAAAAGAATAACAATCCACTCCTAGATACAAGGTCCTACGAGGTTTCTATGCCGGACGGATCCATTGAGATCTACACAGCAAATGTGCTAGCGAAGAATCTCTATTCCTCCGTGGACGATGAAGGGCGCATGTATTGTCTCCTGAACGAGCTACTTGACTATGAAAAGGATAAAGAGGCTCTGACAGTACAACAGGCAACTATCACTACTAAGTCCGGACAAACTCGGACTAAGCCGACAACCAAAGGGTGGAGAATCCTGGTCAGTTGGAAAGATGGAACTTCCTCTTGGGCAAAGTTAAGTGACATGAAGGAAAGTTTCCCCGTCGAAACGGCCCTGTTCGCCAAGGATCAAGGCATAATAGATGAGCCAGCCTTCAAGTGGTGGGCCTATCGGGTAATTCGGAAGAAAGACCGGATTATCTCCAGCGCCAAGACCAAATATTGGACCAAATCCCATAAGTATGGGGTTAGACTACCAAAAACAATTGCTGAAGCAAGAAGGATAGATGAGGAATCTGGCAGTGACTATTGGGCCCGGGCTATTGCAAAAGAAATGAAGAACAATTTCATAGCTTTTGAGTTCAATGATGAGGACAAAGTACCGGTGGCACATACAAAAATCACTATGCACATGGTATTTGATGTGAAGATAGACTTAACTCGGAAGGCCCGACTCGTTGGGGATGGGCATAAAGTGCCCGAAATATCACGGGAGTATACATACTCAAGCGTGCCCAGCAGGGATTTGGTTCGGATGTTCTTCTTAGTTGCTGCACTTAATGACCTTGAGGTCTTAAGCGCTGACATCCAAAATGCATACTTAACCGCACCAATTAAGGAAAAGTACTACACAGTGGCTACACTGAAACAAGGATTTGCACCGGAGTTATGTGGAAGGCCCTGCAAAATTGTGAGAGCTCTGTATGGATTACCAGTAGCGGGCGCATCATTTCGATCTCATCTGTCTGAGCACTTAAGGGGACTTGGATATAAGTCTTGCAAGGCGGATCCAGATGTATATATGCGACCGGCTGTAAAGAAAGATGGCTCAGCATATTACGAATATTGCGTGGCATATGTGGATGACATCCTTGTATGTGGGATGGATCCAAAGTTCCAAATGGATGCAATCGAAAGACAGTTCAAACTGAAGGATGGAACTGTTGAACCACCCACTTTCTATCTAGGGGCGGATATTGGTAACACATCTGTTGATGGGGCCGAGTACTGGTCCATGTCTTCAACAAAGTATACCTCCAAAGCCGTTAAGTCTGTTGAAGAGGAACTGAGTAGGGGGCAATATGCCTTCAAGGTACTCCCAAAATCCGCAAAATCACCATTGGCAACTGGGTATAGGCCCGAAATCGATGCCTCACCAGAACTTGCTCCGGAGAAACAAAACTATTACCAGGGTTTAATAGGTATACTCCGTTGGATATGTGAACTCGGGAGGCTAGATATTGTAATGCCTGTTTCACTTATGTCCCGGTATCTTGCACAGGCCCGAGAAGGACATCTAAACCAATTGTTTCATTTGTTTGCATACTTAAAGAATTACAGCAAATCAAAGTTGGTGTTTGACTGTTCCATCCCAGAACTTGATGAATCAGTTTTCCATGAATGTGACTGGGCCGAATTCTATCCGGAAGCGGGGGAACTAATTCCTCCGGATATGCCCGAGCCACGAGGAAACTCCGTAACTACCACATGTTTCGTGGACGCTGACCATGCTGGTTGCAAGGCTACTAGGAGGTCTCATACGGGAATCATCATCTTTGTTAACAGGGCACCAATCCTATGGTTCTCTAAGAGACAAACAACTGTTGAAACATCCACGTTTGGCTCAGAAATTGTGGCACTCAAGATCGCAATCGAAATGGTAGAAGGCCTACGGTATAAGCTCAGAATGATGGGCATACCTATAGAAGGACCAACAAACATGTATTGTGACAATGACTCGGTTGTTAAGAATGTAACACACCCGGAAAGCCCTTGTAAGAAGAAGCATAACAGCATTGCTTACCATAAGGCACGCGAATGCATTGCAGGAAAGATTATCCGGATTGGAAAGGAACCCGGTGAAACTAATATTGCAGATCTACTCACTAAACTTATGGGTGGGGTAAAGCTATTCTCCTTATGTAGGAGATGTATGTGGCGGTGCAAATAAGGGACCGGCCCTTAAGGTATCTTCTACAAGTACTTAACAGTACGAGTACGAAGACACGGGGACTCTAGAAAAGCGCCGGTAACACACGTACAGACGTACGAACATTCGGGAATACACACGAATGAGATAACACACACGTATGACTAACAGGCAAATAAGCGAGCCGACTCGCTGAATCGCTAACAGTAATAGAGCACCGATAGAGGTTCGATCTCAGAGATCATATTACATGTAATTGCTCACAAATCTAAATACTAATACTTGAAATCACTGAATACTGCTAGTAAGAATATCTAGCAGACTACACGTGTAAACGCGTAGTGACGAGAGAAAAAATAGACATATTTGTAGTATTCTATTATTCCATTCTATGATCTCATTCTTTGATTCCATCCTATGATTCAATTCCACGATTGAAATCTATGAATCGAATCAATGATTCTAGTCAATGATTCAAGTCAATGATTCAATTCTATAATTCAATTCTGCAACTCAAATCAATGATTCTAATCTATGATTCAAGTCTATAATTCAAGTCTAAGATTCTTATCTATTCTAAGATGTAATTCTATGATCTGTGATCCAATTCTAAAATTCTAGTCTATGATTCATCCCTATAATTCAATCTTATGATTCCATTCTATTATTCCATCCTATGGTTCAAAACTATGAATTGAATAAATGATTCTAGTCTGTGATTCAAAATTAAGATACAGTTCTATGATTCAACAAGACAGAGAGCCAACTCTAACATTCAATACTATGATTTCATTCTATGATTTCATTCTATGATTCAATTATATGATTCAAATCTATGATTCAAGACTATGACTCAAGTCTAAGATTAAACTCTATGCTTCAAAGCAGTACTTTAAGTGTCTATGCTTCAACTCCATGATTGAAGTCTGTGATTCAATTCCATGATTCAATTTATTGGTGATTCAATTCTTTGACTCAATTCCATGATACAAGTATATGATTCAATTCTCTGATTCAATTTTCAATCAAGTCTACATCTGAGAACTGTTTCTCTACCCCCTGTGGGATATGGCGCGGTACGTTCAGAACTCCCTACCTCATTTTCAAAATTCCCTGCTTCCTGAGTTCACGTGTTTACTAAAAAACCTGAGTCTATGATTCCAATCCACGATTTAATTCCATGATTCAATTCCATCATACAAGTCTATGATATAATACAATATACGTAATTCAATTATATTATTCAATTCTACTACTCAATTTTGATTCAAGTCTATGAGTCAGGTCTATGAGTCAAATATATGATTCCTCATTTTCATGACTCAAGTAAATGATTCCATTCCATGCCTCAAATCTATGAATCAATTCATCAATCCAAGTCTATGATTCTAATCCATAATTCAAATCCATAATTCAAATCCATGCTTCCAATCCATGATTCCACTCCATGATTCAATTCCATGATACAAGTCTATGGTTCAATTCTGTGATTCAATTTCGATTCAATTATATGATTCATTTTCCTAACTCAAGTCAATGATTCCATAGTGTGGGTGGGTTAGTGGCAGAGCAAATGAGGTCGCAGGATCGAATTGTACGTATGATCCTACCTTTTGTTGGTATTGTTGAAGTTGAAGCGTGTATGGCAAAAGTGTACATTTGTAGCATGGACCTAGTAGTGTTCTTGAAATATGCAAATTTGCAGACATATCAACAGCCATAGTAAGATGTCATTTCCATCCTTCACCTTCTAGGGGGGGATAGAATTGTCGCGTTACGGAGATAAAGCCCACTTGTACATTGTGCGTGCGAAAATCTACTTTGCAGATCGTTTCACAGTGGTGTACTTTAAGGTGCTGAGGCTTTCTCCACAAGTATAATCTGAAATGGTACTGTTGTCTTACAATGTGTTAATTTCCTTTTGAAACTGGCTGTTGAGCTGATTCTTCCAAAGGCAAAGAAGAGCAACACGGTCTGTAGCTGCGGGCCGGTTGAGGTGCCGGTCCGTTGTAATCTAATGTTTCTCTGATATCCACTACGATTGAAGGCTCGCCGTGTTCAATCAGATCTATTCTGACTACCGGTGGGCTCAGTCAGTTAGATCTTAGGCTTGTAGTTCTACAGTAGGACGCAAGAACGTCCGATGCAAGGTTTAAGGTTGAATAATCAAATAATCTAAAAGGAATAAGCGCGTTAGCTTGCTGGAGAGCAAGTTACCACTTTAAAGCGTGCTGCCGCTAATACAGCACGATACGAGTACTTTATACGGTAAAATACCGTGTGTTACGAGGAAATACTGTGTTGCCGCTAATACAACACGTATTTTGTACAGCAGGAAACAAGTTCGTGAGCAAGCGTCCGAACCTCTGCTGTCTTTTCTTGAAAACAGAACACTTAACAGTAGGTGCCAGATGCCAGTATCTGACACGTGTTCTTTCTCCGATCTCTAAGTATTGAATAATTCGATCGTACGAGTGACGATCACTTGGCTCGCAAGACTGAGCCATTTGGTCAATAATGAGATGCTTGGCTCGCAAGATCGAGCCATTTTGGTCAAAAATGAGACACTTAGCTCACCAAATTGAGCCATTTGGTCCATAATGATAAACATCATGATTCACGTGCAACCAATCTGTACACGTGGAAGTAAGGAATGAGATACCATTGTACCATTGTCACATACTGATATGCCGAGCATGAAAGGAATTTAATACTCCCCATGTGTCCATGTGAAAGCATTGACTAAGAACCGATGCAATCGTCCTGTAACAAATCACCCGTGTTCCCACAGTAGTGAAAGATAGGCTTGAGCAATGGATACACCACTGAATATCCCCAATGCTTTGTGAGGATATCAGCACAATTATCCTTGCCTGCAAGGTGCTGCATAAAGACGAAACCCCTTGCGATCATGCTCCTAACATAGTGATATGAAAGAATGTGATGCCTCTTGTGGAGCCTTGCATATGGGAATGTGGAGGTTTGGATCATCTTTTCATTATCTCCCCATGTGTAGGACGTGTCGTGCACTCTAGTACCAAGGTATCTGAATGACTGTCGAATGTCAACGATTTGCTCGATGCAGGTTCTAGCAGATACGAACTCAGCACCAAAGGTGGCTGTTTCGGATGTTGCTTGCTTCTTGGAGAACCACATGATGGGGGTCTTATTGGCAAAATGCAGAATACCAGTTACAGCTTTGCCACTTAGAATGTCATGCATTAAGTTAGCATCGTAAAAATGAGACAGTACAACTACCTTGCCGAGGGGGGTAGGAGCATCACTTGGTAGATCTTCAGAATGCTCCCCATATACGGTATTGGACCAGTCGGTACTGTCACCTTCAGTGAGTACAAAATCTGGGGCGCCCACTCTGAATCGGATTTTGAAGTGTCGAAACTTGGAGATGTACCCATAGATTCTTTTGGCTCTGTTGAGATGGCCTTCCCTAGGCTGCACTCGAAAACTTGACAATGTCATGACTGCAGTTTGCACGTCAAAACGTCCAATAGCTATGACCCATTGAAGTGATCCAATCATGCTTTGATACTTTTGGATATCAGTATCACTTAGGAAGGATGTTGAGTCTAACTCTGGATGGTCGTTCTCAGCAAGTGGTGAATGGAATCTGGTGGTAGGTTTGCAGCCAAACATTTGTACATATGAGGCCTCCATTTTCTCGATGAACTTGATGGGGTTCATGCAGAGCACACCATGTTCGTCTCTTTCGAATCCACATCCCAAATGAAAGTTCATTGGCCCAGAACCCTTTAATTTGAAATTATAAGGTTCAGACTGTAGGATTATCAGAAAAGCTTCAGGATTGGCCATACATAGGCAAAGGTCATCAACATATGTGCATATGAGCTCATATACTGGCTCCCCATGTTTGTTGTTGCCAGATTTGATAAAGATTTCAGGTTCTGCCTTGGATCTTTCGAAACCTAGTTCAACAAGGCAGGCAGCAAGTAGATCACCAAAACACTTGCCAGATGATCGTAGTCCATATAGGGCCTTGTAAATCAATAGGAGGTGGCCTGCTAATGGTCCAAATTCAGCGCCAGCCTTGATGCATACTTTCTCACAGGTGACCGCTTCAAGGTACGCATTACCAATGTCAGTTCCCCATGCTTCTAAGCTATTCAGTTCGGCAAGGAATAGGCACATGCGTAGGCCCCGAAGGGAAACAACTCCTGCATATACACTGTGGACGGGAGCTTCAGTGAGATTGCCATTTGCAACTAGCCGTGCTTTGTGTCGACCATCATGCTTGACTGCATAAATCATGTGGACCTTGATTTGTTGGAAACCAATGGGTATATTGCTAGCCTTGTAGATACCTTTGTCAATAAAGGTGTCATATTCTTGAAGCTGCGACATCTCTAGAGCTATGGCATCTTGCCATTTGGTGTTGCCATTTGCAGTATCGAACTGGATAGCTTCTTCATGATTGCAAGGTACTTTGAATCCATACTGGTACTGTGGAGCAGTTCGAAACGAGCGAAGTTTGGCTTGATGGATTAGCCTGTCTAGCTTCTTGGTTCTTCGGGCAAGGGAAACAATGCGTTTGAGATGTTTCCAACCAGGTTGATCAAGCATGCTGTTATCCTTTGCATATTTGGCTACAGTAACAGGATCGTCTGCAGCTACATTGGAGAGAGGTTCATAGGTACGCTCCATGTTTTCCCACTCAATCCATAGGTTGTATTTGGAACCTTTGTATTGAGGATGCTTGCTGTCAAGTGGACCTTGATGGCCAAGTATGCGGCGAAATGACCAAAGTTTGCCATCTTCTTGGGTGACATCTCTGTGGATGTAGTTCATGACATCATTGTAGGCGATGATATCTTCAAGTTCATCATCTGTATGCTTGCACTTGAACTTGATGAAGTCCTTATTTTGCTCAATGCTGTTTTCAACGTCAACAACTGTCATTCGTTTCTGGGTGCCATCAGGGAGGGGCATAAGAAAAGAGCGACCTTGCAAGTCAGCAACAGGGATAGCAGGGATGGTGATGGGTTTGCCATCATCGTCAAATTGGGCGTTGCCTTCTTCATCAGTAACAACTACCTTAGATGGGCCTACAGACGGGATAGCCGGATTGGTGGTTGAAGGTATGGCGTCACTAACATCAAAATATGCTAACTCGGGGGGGCCAAAATCATCTTCAGTGACAGGAACACCGGCAGGGGTTTTGCTGAAGATGTGGAGTGTTGGAGGACCATCAAGAATCTCCCCATAGTTGTTAGGGAGAGGAGAAGGTACATAGCTTCGCGTATTAGGAACTTTGGAATAGAGAAAGGAAGGCAAAGATGGCTGTGGAAGGGGGATATGCGATGGTGGTGTTGGAGCTGGATCTGCCGCGGGAGGAGAGTGACGTGAGGGACTGTCACCAAAGGATTGAGGGGTAGAGGAAGCATCTTTAGCGTTGCGCCATGCAATGAAGCCATCATCAGTGAATAATCCAGCACGCTTATTGCGGTGCTCAGGACTTAAAGCAGTGCGTACACCAGATCGATCAAGGAGCTTATTGGTGATTGGGTCCCAGATGGTAAAACAGAGACTATTTCCAACATGCTCAGCGATGCCAACAAAATGACCAAGGCATTCAGTGGGCTGGGAGCCAAACTGGGTGTCAGGGGTTTTGTAATAGACAGGCTCAAACCAAAAGAAACTGAGGTAGGGGCTGATATCACCGAGGATACCAGTGGCAATGAAGAATGGTTGTTTGTCAGAAAGAGTGGGATCAGACAGGTGATTTAGCAGGCGGCCAACATAGGTCATACACAGGAGCCAGAGATGAGGCGGGGTTCCTGTACGGTCCATTATCCTGTTAACAATGCGTTTGAAGGTCTGGTATCTTCGCTCGAAGAGGTTTTGGTGCTGATGGTATGGTTCACTTTGCCATAGACCAATCCACATCATCTTGAGGTAGTCAAGGACAGGCTTGCTGGACTGGTAAGATCCATGGTCACAAAGCAGTCTGAGTGGTCTGCCCCATTGACGAACAAAATTTTGTAGGCAAGGGAGGAAATCAGCAGTAGTCCTCATTTCTTCAACATGAATGATATGAGATTTCCGGCCAAAGAAAACTTGAGCTATTTTGGAGCCACCATTGACGGCAGGGGTATCGGAATAGATGACATCAGATAGAACATCATCATTGAAAGGTCGGACATTCATGGCTGGCTGTGGTGATTGAAACCTTTTGAATATGTTACCGTCCGAACTAACAGATAAGGAGCCATACTGTGTGGAATTGTCGAAGGTAGCTTTGATACGATCAAGGGAGATCCATCCAAAGAAGGGCTTCAATGATAGGTAATCCATATCAGTGGGTGATTGGACGTGCGAAGCAGCAGTGATCCAGTGAGAAGGGGATCGTAGAGAACACCGGCTGAGGACTTCCTGGTGAATATAGTCAGTAGGACTGAGCCAAAAGGAGGTGTCAGAAGCATCCAATGGCTGAAGGACTGGGGTGGTACTGTCAGACATGAATGATGCGATTGTAGAGGGGGTGCCAAGGTTGACATCTCGAAGTGCACCAAATTCATCATAATCTCGATACGGAAGCATAGATGGGAGAGGGGGATATTTTTGAAGGAAGGTGTCATCTTGAGGGGTATAAGTGCCATCAAGTACAGATGGGTTCCAATGTTGGTCACTTGTCATGACCACATGTGGAAGCCGCGCGTATTCTTCACTTGTATACTTGCGCATTGCCAGGTATGGTAACCCATGTCGAATACTAAGTGGGAACACGTGTCCATCTGTAGTGGTGATGACCTGCATTCCTCCCACCTTGATGGATGTGTCATCAACAATTGAAAAATAAGCTTCCATCTGTGGGGAAGACAGGATGGATGGGTGCTGTCCTGTGTAGGCACATTCATGAAAGATGATGATGACCGGACCTCGATTGGACACGGAGTAGGCGCCGCATGTTGCAATGGGGATGTTCTGAATCTGATGATTGTTGATCCCAGTAACATTGACGAATCTAGGAGGAATGTCTTTAGAGATGAGACACGCATCGTGTCCCATGATACAACCGTTCGCACCTCTGTCAACCATAGCGTAACCAGGCGTGGAGACATTGGTTTTGCTACAGTGATATACATCAGGTGGGGTTGCTGGCAACGCAGGAGACTCACAGTCTGGCGGGGCCCAATGATGAAAATTTGCAGATAGAGATGACTGGCCAACAGGAACATAGACATTGCCTTCTTTCTTGTAAAGTACATCAGGATTATCAGCAAGGAACCGAGCTGGGTGCGCAGGGGAAACAGACGACTTTAGTGGTCGGTTATCAGCTTGGGAGGATGCCTTGAAAACTCCGAGGGATTCATGGAATGCAGTCCTGGCTGAGGCTTCCTCTGTAGATGTAAGTTCTTGCTCGGCAGTATGGTGCTCATAAGCTCTTCGAGTGATGGGTTTGCTGGAATTGGGGTCTAGAGCAGGTGCTGTATCTAGGAGCTCGGTGCGTAGGCTTGCGACTAGTTTCTTCTTGTCGTCTGTGGTGAAACCAAGCCAGTGTTTCATACCATGCTTGGAGAGGACAGACCAAACTGGAGATGGTAACCTGGTGCTTGGGTCTGGTGTCCGTCCAGCTTTGTACACAGCATAATCTTGATAGTCACCATAGAATTCAATAGGAGGCAAACAGGGGGATGTATCGTCTGTGATGCCGGAATATGTTGAATGGGTCATAGAAGAAAAGTCATGTGTATGCGCCTTGACAGAGGCTCGACTGCTTGGCTGTGTGAGTGATGCCTGGGAGTCCAGCCGTGTTGCCTCTAGAAGAAGGGTGTTTTTAAGATCACTGATAGCAATAGCTTCATGTTGTCGAAATCGGATCATATCATGTGATTCAGGCGGATCGCTAACCTTACAGAATTGCTCACTGAGTTGAAAGCTGCTGCTGCATGCTTTGCATAGATGAGTTTTGACAGTATCATAGTCAAGTGGACGCTGCGGGTCCCGAAGTTTGTTGAGATGCTCTAACTGTGCAAACCATTGGGTGATAAATTTCACTTTGGATTCCTTCCATGACCTCAAATCGATATCCAATAGTTGTTGCATTACAAGAGAGGTGTCATATACCTTGGACTTCGATTTGTCGTGTAGAGAGACAAAATCAAAGAAGGCTTGTCGTCCATCCCTCGTGCCAGTATGGCTCAGCACACATGAGGAGGAGAGGTCACTCTGGAACACATGAAGGACAAGGGTCCAGAAGAACGCGCATTGCTTGTCATGAAGTGCTTTGGTGTATCCTGTGAGGGAGGTGTCAGGCCACTTGGGATCAAGGAACGTAGCAATATCAATGTCTGCTGCTGTTTCCAGTTTGGCCTTAAATTTTACGAGCCAATGTTCAAACCTTGCGTCATTCTGCAGAATAGGGAAAGTGGTTTCGTCCCGAGATTTTCTGATCCAGGATTCGTATCTTAATTGATCCAATGGCTTTGCTGATCGATTAGTTGCGCCATCGTCCGGTCTGCGGTCTTCCGTTACCACTCTGTCGGCCGTGGAGTCGCGTCTAGCCCTAACCATTCCGCTCCAGTATTCCTTGAAGGCCTCCTTGGTATAATGGACTCTGTTTTCCCAGTCTAAGCCTTGTTCAGTGAGTAGTCGTCCAAAGTCAACGAATCGCTGTAGTTTTATCTGAACATGTCGAGTAAGGTGTACTCTTGCCCCTCTATCCTGATACGTTAGGTCGTTGATCTCCTCTATGAATAGGAAATTTGACCATGTGGTATATTGGCCAGAAATGAGTGCATCGCAGAGGGTGCTGTTGGATTCCTTTGGGACGTCGAATGAATCATGCAGGAAAGTGGCTAGTTCTTGGTCGAATGAAGGGAAGAGGTCCGAGATGGAGATGTTGTCCTCGTCGCCTTGTTGGCTTGGTGTATCATCCTGTTGACCGGTGGGCATGGTTGCAGGTGGCATTAAAGGTGATCGGGTTGCCGCGCTACCAGGACGGAGGGAGAGGAAGCGTCCGGTGGTCTTGCTTCTTGTCCTTCCACCTCGGGGATTGCTCATAGATCGTCGTCGTATCCCTGACAGGTAATCGTTCGATGATCTTCTGTCGAGTCGTCCGTTTTGTTGTCTTCTTCTGCAAGCTTCAACAAGCTTCTTGCGACTGTTAATCTGTTAATTTCCTTTTGAAACTGGCTGTTGAGCTGATTCTTCCAAAGGCAAAGAAGAGCAACACGGTCTGTAGCTGCGGGCCGGTTGAGGTGCCGGTCCGTTGTAATCTAATGTTTCTCTGATATCCACTACGATTGAAGGCTCGCCGTGTTCAATCAGATCTATTCTGACTACCGGTGGGCTCAGTCAGTTAGATCTTAGGCTTGTAGTTCTACAGTAGGACGCAAGAACGTCCGATGCAAGGTTTAAGGTTGAATAATCAAATAATCTAAAAGGAATAAGCGCGTTAGCTTGCTGGAGAGCAAGTTACCACTTTAAAGCGTGCTGCCGCTAATACAGCACGATACGAGTACTTTATACGGTAAAATACCGTGTGTTACGAGGAAATACTGTGTTGCCGCTAATACAACACGTATTTTGTACAGCAGGAAACAAGTTCGTGAGCAAGCGTCCGAACCTCTGCTGTCTTTTCTTGAAAACAGAACACTTAACAGTAGGTGCCAGATGCCAGTATCTGACACGTGTTCTTTCTCCGATCTCTAAGTATCGAATAATTTCGATCGTACGAGTGACGATCACTTGGCTCGCAAGACTGAGCCATTTGGTCAATAATGAGATGCTTGGCTCGCAAGATCGAGCCATTTTGGTCAAAAATGAGACACTTAGCTCACCAAATTGAGCCATTTGGTCCATAATGATAAACATCATGATTCACGTGCAACCAATCTGTACACGTGGAAGTAAGGAATGAGATACCATTGTACCATTGTCACATACTGATATGCCGAGCATGAAAGGAATTTAATACAATGATGAATTCAATCTTGAACTTGAAGCTTGTTGCATTACAAGTGGCATTAATTACAATTTGCTGAAAAATACATGGTGTGCACACTCGACTATAGTCTTGTGGGTAAAACACATCCTCTGACAGCAATTATGTATTCTTGATGTCATTGGAATAATATGAGCTACACTCAAGCATTGTTTTCCTCAAGCCGACTCTTTGGAATCTGAATGGTGAAAAACAATGATGAAGTGTTTTCAGTGTCTCTAATTTTCGTTTGTCTGTTTAAATCCAACCCACCAGATTTGAACACAATGCAAATCCTCCCAATCCCCGACCAAAATATAACTCAGTCATCAACCCAAAAACCCACCAGATTTGAACACACTGCAAATCCTGCCAGTCCCCAATCAAAATATAACTCAATCTTCAACCCAAAAACCAACCAGATTTGAACACAGTGCAAATCCTGCCAGTCCCCAACCAAAATATAACTCAGTCATCAACCCAAAAACCCACCAAATTTGAACACAGTGCAAATCCTGCCAGTCCCCGACCAAAATATAACTCAGTTGTCGTCAATCAAAAAACCCAGCAGATTTGAACACAGTGCAAATCCTGCCAGTCCCTAACCAAAATATAACTCAGTCATCAACCCAAAAACCCACCAGATTTGAACACAGTGCAAATCTTTCCAGTCCCTAACCAAAATACAAATCAATCATCAACCCCAAAACCCACCAGATTTGAACACAGTGCAAATCTTGCCAGTCCCTAACCAAAATATAATTCAGTCATCAACCCAAAAACCCACCAGATTTGAACACAGTGCAAATCCTGCCAGTCCCTAACCAAAATATAACTCAGTCATCAACCCAAAAACCCACCAGATTTGAACACAGTGCAAATCCTGCCAGTCCCTAACCAAAATATAATTCAGTCATCAACCCAAAAACCCACCAGATTTGAACACAGTGCAAATCTTTCCAGTCCCTAACCAAAATATAATTCAGTCATCAACCCAAAAACCCACCAAATTTGAACACAGTGCAAATCCTGCCAGTCCCCAACAAAAATATAACTCAGTCATCATCCCAAAAACCCACCAGATTTGAACACAGTGCAAATCCTGCCAGTCCCCAATCAAAATATAACTCAGTCATCAACCCAAAAACCCACCAGATTTGAACACAGTGCAAATCTTTCCAGTCCCTAACCAAAATATAAATCAATCGTCAACCGAAAAACCCACCAGATTTGAAGCACAGTGCAAATCCTGCCAGTCCCCAACCAAAATATAACTCAGTCATCAACCCAAAAACCCACCAGATTTGAACACAGTGCAAATCCTGCCAGTCCCCAACCAAAATATAACTCAGTCATCAACCCCCAAAACCCACCAGATTTGAACACAGTGCAAATCTTTCCAGTCCCTAACCAAAATATAAATCAATCGTCAACCCAAAAACCCACCAGATTTGAAGACAGTGCAAATTCTGCCCATCCCCAACCTAAAATTAACTCAATCATCAATCAAAAAACCCACCAGATTTGAAGAGAGTGCAAATCTTGCCAATCCCGGACCAAACTATAACTCAGTCATAACTAAGTTATCAACCCAAAAACCCACCAGATTTGAACACAGTGCAAATCTTTCCAGTCCCTAACCAAAATATAATTCAATCGTCAACCCAAAAACCCACCAGATTTGCAGACAGTGCAAATCCTGCCAATCCCCCCACCAAAATATAACTCAGTCATCAACCCAAAAACCCACCAGATTTGAAGAGAGTGCAAATCTTGCCAATCCCCCACCAAAATATAACTTAGTCATCAACCCAAAAACCCACCAGATTTGAACACACTGCAAATTTTTCCAGTCCCCAACCAAAATATAACTCAATCATCAACCCAAAAACTCACAAGATTTGAAGACAGTGCAAATTTTGCCAATCCTTGGCCAAAATATAATTCAATCATATACCCAAAAACCCACCAGATTTGAACACAGTGCAAATCCTGCCAGTCCCCAACCAAAATATAACTCTGTCATCAACCCCAAAACCCACCAGATTTGAAGACAGTGCAAATCCTCCCAATCCCCGACCAAAATATTACTCAGGCATCAACCCAATATCTTTTTCGCACCTCGCTTTTACGATCGAATCAATTCGTATGAGAGTAGATGGCTGTAAGTACCGGTACATCAAGTCCGACTCATTCTCGATCTATACTACCAATCAAGCAAGCAAGCTACATACGTTCATATCAATCCTACCAAGTGATCTAGCATACTACCAATCAAGTGATGTCATTCGCGTGAGTTCTATTTTAAATTCGAACAAGCAAGCAAGTTGTACCCGTACGAGCTACTGATAATTACGAGCTGAGGATTAGAAAATTTCGATCCGTACCGGTACGGTACCGATCTTTTTCGCACCTCGGTTTTACGATTCGAATTTGGTACCATACGGTATTTTTCGCCGCCAACAGGGAAACATTCGATTTGTATGAGAGTAGATAGCTGTAAGTACATCAAGTCTGACTCATTCATGTACAAATTGTACCAAATCTAAAAAGTCCGATTGTATTTCTCACCAACTCTCTCATCTAACAACAACGACAATGGGCCGACGATGACGACGACGAGAATCGTATGATTTTTATCTGTATTCAGGTTAAATCTTACGGTTACTTGCAACCATAAAAATGAGAGTTTGCTACCATAAAAATGAACGCGCGCCACTGAATATTACTATTGCTTTTAGAAGAAGCATCTCATTTCCGTAAATAAATGTTTGGGTCCTGTTTTTAACAATTTTTAGTCGTAGCGTTTGTACCAAGTCTACTTGTTAAAAACAGATTTTTTTAATATTTCTACATATTTTCCCCCCCAAACCCCCCCATAAACTCCGTCTACAAGGTTACGTTGTCAACTCTTAGGGTTAGGGTTAGTGTTAAACGTTCAACTAACAACTCCACCAATTATTATTTTTACCAGAATCGATCAGTTGTCAGACTGTCTGACAGACCTGCGCGCGCGCGGTTTTAGAAAGTACCATAAAATAACTGAGTTATTAATACTCGAATAGAACAATAACTTAAGTTAATATTAATCCTGTCAGCGTAGGTTTTGTACTGGGCACTTATTTTAGTCCCACACGTCTTCTATCCAACGGACCAAACCCGAACCCAAACCCGACAAGTGATCACCACTCCAGTTTTTTATATGAATATAAGGAACTGAAGATCGAACATAAATTAAGACAGCCCTACCCGCTGGGACTAAACTCGCCAGCCGAGGTAAATCCCAAAACTTTTTCTAAGATGATTTCTGTTTTTTGATATTCAACTAAGCACGACGCGTTCTTCAATACTCAACGAAATGGGATCCGACACGATTGCTTGGAGTGATTTGCAAAAGGAAGAAACTCTAATTGCAATTTGCAATTTGCACGTGATTCCACTACGTAACACGATATTACTAGATAACAAGTGATTCCACTTCATAATTTCTACTTTTGCAACAAAGTGCTCATAATTTCAAATTTGGAACTAAACTCTGCATCTTTTTTCGCTCTGCTAAACTTGGCTAAGCGAAATCATCTTGGAAAGGAATCGGCCATGGGATTCATCCTAAACTGATGCTAAGCAAAACAATCTTGGAATCGAATCGACCATGGGATTCGTCCTCCTCCACCAATCAACAATCGACTCTCCTCTCCTCCTTCCCTCTCCAATCAACAATCGACTCTCCTCCTCCTCTCCAATCCGCGGCTCTCCCCCTCTCCAATCAACAATCGACTCTCCTCTCCTCCTCCCCTCTCCAATCAACAACCGACTCTCCTCCTCCTCTCCAATCCGCGGCTCTCCCCCTCTCCAATCAACAATCGACTCTCCTCTCCTCCTCCCCTCTCCAATCAACAATCGACTCTCCTCCTCTCCAATCCACGGCTCTCCCCCTCTCCAATCCGCGGCTCTCCCCCTCTCCAATCAACAATCGACTCTTCAATTGACTCTCCAATCAACTCTCCAATCGACTCCTCTCCAATCGACTCCTCTCCAATCGACTCCTCTCCAATCGACAATGGGAAACCAATCAACAATCTACAAGTCAAACTGCTTGCATAGTGTTTGATGCTTTGGGGATGGGCCATGAATCGATTGGCAATTGGTTGGTGGTGGGAAGTTGAAAGGACTTGGTCTTTCGAAGATGGGTGTGGAGTGTTGAAAGGGTCTTTGCCTTTGTCTTCATTAAGTTGTCGCCTTCTTCCAGTATGGCCTCTAAGGATTCGCCAGCAACAACTCTACCCTTCACATAATCAACAATGCAATTGAGACGGGAGAAATGCTTCTGGTCGGCTGTGTTGTAATGCTTTCTCCATCGGCTGCCAATCTTTTCAAGGTCTTCAATCCCCCCGGGGAAGTCAATGTCATCGAAGACCCCAAGTCCAAACCACTCATTCCACATTGATGAAACCGACTTATGGGTACGAAACAACAAGTACTTCTTTCTTGTTTCTGGAGGATCCTCATCCGGCGTGTCGGTTGTTGCTTCGGTTGGTGGCGCTGCTGGCAGTTGAAACGAATGCATGTGCTGCAGGAAGTGGTGGAGTTGGTTGTTGACAACACCTTGTTGTTGTCTGAAGGTGGTAACTGAAGCCTGTATCCGCCGAATGTCCTGTGAAGCATTATGGACTTCTGAATGAAGGTTTTGAAGCCGGTCGCGAACCCCCAGAAGGGCAACATCAATACTCCTTTCGATTGAGGTAGTAGCTCCCATTCCTGCTTCAACGCTGGCCTTCTCCATGAGAGCGGCTTGATACGTGTGAAACGCAGTAGTTGCGAAAACAGGCAACAAAAAGAGGCGATTCTTCCTACCTTGGTGGAGCAAGATGGCCGCATCCTGCAGTACAACACATTGTAAATTGAGGAGGAGCTCAAAGAAAGCTTGAGCAGTCGGCTTTGGGGTGCTATTGACGGTGGTGTTCATTGCCTTGTCAAGGAAGGGGAAGACTTGACGCCGAAGCTCCGGAGGTGGATCGAGACTACATCTTGGCAAGAAGAACCCCCCTTTATCTTGTGAATGCCCAGCCAATGCCCTCATAGCCTTCAAAGGGAGTTTGGAAGAATATCGATCCTCTCTGATGTCAAGGTTCCAATTGCCAATCATTTTGATGTATTGGGGATCAACCTCTTGCCTTTCACATGCAACTGCACCTGTACCACGGCCAAAGTGAACAAAATGCTTTGAAGTGATCCCCAAGGCCTTGCAAGCTTGTTTCATTGTACTCGCATAGGCTTGATCGGTGATGGACTGTTGATAGTTCCCTGTGTTATTACAATCTGTGAGTAATTTGACGTTGAACCAAGTGGCATTACTTGCAAAGTCATAGTGCGCAAGCTCAGCCGTTGAATGGAATCGTGCCATCAAATAGAAGCCCAATGCACCAATCGGACACATGTTAACGTTTCGATGTCTCATAACGCGTCCATATAAAGTTTTCTGACCATTCGTTTTGCCTGTTATTATTTGCATAATTAGGATCTGGCAGGCGTGTGTGCCTTCATCGTATTTGATGAGGTCACACAGGTCGGACAGCTCACATTTGAATAAGGACTCGCCCTGGAGAACCCCTCCATGTGTCATAAGGAAACAGAATCTGTCTCTCAAGGCTGCCACATGATAACTTGGTTTGTACTGATTCTTAGAGAACAAGAAATCCTCTATCCGCTCGATGTTTTGCACATTCATGTATGGTGACAATGCATGATCTATCTTCTCATCGAATCTCATTTTTTTGATCTTCTTCTTTCGGACTTGAACGACTCGCAGCAGTTGGGTGACTCTTTCAGATCGAATGTGTTCCTTCGTGAGATTGTTTGCGTTTTGACTCCTCTGATGCCTCAGTATTTTGAGGATGGAACACAAGTATTGATTCACTGTATCCCAACCTACAGGGTCCTCCAGCTCCTCCACAAGGGCCTCCTCGCAATTATGATTGCTGTTGTACTTTGCCATCACCATTGCATAGTCGTCGGCATCGAATATTCTTTCTACTATCGGCCGTGTTCCCTCTTGCTCTCGCTTCATCTTCCGACCTCTTCTCCTTCGGGATCGATAGGCCTGATAGAAAAGGAAGCCAAATACCTTCTCTTCAGTTACTGTTTGCGGATAATCCAGGTAGCCAAACATGGTAGTGCAATACTGGAGGAACTCTGCCCCTTTTCGACCATAGGCAATTTGTGTATTTGCTGGAATGCCATCGAGGTCATCCTGTTGGACGTGTCGTGCTGCTCTGGCAAATAGGCCACTTGTGTAGGGCATTTTTGTTGCTGGAGACCGAGGGGAGTGTTTTGTTGAGGATGGTGGTGTTATTTTGTGGAAATTGCAAGTGTTTTGGCTGTTTTGTTCTTGTTTTCGTTGCTTCGACGTTTTCGACGTTTTCGACGTTTTTTGTGTCTTTATGTTTCTTCTTCTTGTCGGAATCAAAGTGTATGTGTTTGTTGTGTTTGTTGTGTTCCTTGTTTGGTGAGAGGGCGCTGCGAGCCCGGGCCCGTGCACAGTGACCACGTTAAAGCTGATTGGCTGAAGAATTTGGGAATTGGAGGGTCCGGCTTTGTCACTTGGTTGCGCACATGCTTGAACTTGGTTGAATTTGATTGGTTGGTTTTAGTGTAAAGTTGTTATCTTAGTATGTCAGAGATTGCGACCGTTACGGTTAAATCACGCGCATTTCGCTAAGAGAGGAGTCCGACACTGCTCTGACATACAAATAATAATCTCTTATTATTCGTACCGGTACGGTAGTATGTCAGAGCAGTTGTACCATGTTTGCTCTCGTGAGCCTACCGGTACCGGTGCCTCACTAACACCGTAATGGGTGATTAGTGCTTTGCAGGGGCCCTGTGGAGTTGTTGAGTACGTAGTTATTGTATGTATTGTAAGTATGTGTCAGTAAAGTTATGGTAAGAAGTACTTGTACAATAACGCGTACAATTTCTACTAGTAGTGTGCATCAAGTCAGATCAGAATTACCAAAGGTGTTCTGATCTGTACCAATTCTTACCAGTACCAATTCTACGATTAGCCAACCAACCAAATTTACGTGTAAGCTATCAGCAAGGTATCTACATTCATAGGGTTGGGGTTAGATTCAAACAAGCAAGCTGTAGGAGCTACTGGTAATTACGAGCTACCAGATCTACAAGCAAGCTGTCTATGTTCTTACCAATCATACCAATTTATACATTACTATTCAAGTGACGTCATTTGCACAAGCTCTTTTTTAAATTGGAGCAAGCAAGCTGTACGAGCTAACGGTAATTGCGAGCTACCAGATCTACAAGCAAGCTATCTACGTTCATACCGATCATACCAATCAATTTATATTACTATTCAAGTGACGTCATTCGCGCAAGCTCTTTTTTAAATTGGAACAAGCAAACTGTACGAGCTACAGGTAATTACGAGCTACCAGATCTACAAGCAAGCTACCTACCTTCTTCATATTGATCATACCAATTGATCTATACTACCAATCAAGTGAGTCATTCGCGCGAGTTTTATTTTAAATTGGAGCAAGCAAGCTGTACGAGCTACAGGTAATTACGAGCTACCACATCTACAAGCAAGCTACCTACCTTCATACTGATCATACCAATTGATCTATACTACCAATCAAGTGAGTCATTCCCGCGAGTTCTATTTTAAATTGGAGCAAGCAAGCTGTACAAGCTAAAAGTAATTACGAGCTACCAGATCTACAAGCAAGCTATCTACGTTCATACCAATCATACCAATCGATTTATATTACTAGTATTCAAGTGACGTCAATCGCGCAAGCTCTTTTTTTCGAAGTAAATTGGAACAAGCAAGTGTACGAGCTACTGGTAATTACGAGCTATTAGAACTACAAGCAAGCTACGTACTTGTATACCTATCCTACCAATCAGTCTATACTACTATTCAAGTGACGTCATCTGCATGAGTTCTATTGCAAATTCGAAAGAACAAGCAAGAAGTGTACGAGCTACTGGTAATTACTTGCTATCGTATTCACAGTTCAACAATGACCACAATCGTATCGGAGTAATTAAATCCAGCTCATTCATGTAGAAATTGTACCAATTCGAAAAAGTCTGATTGTGTTTCTCAACTGCAACGACAGCAAATAAATAAAGAAAACCAAAGAAACAGATCACGACGTCGATCGGTCAGAATACATCCACAACATCTACCAACTCAATCATCAACCCAAAAACTCAAGAGATTTGAAAACAGAGCAAATCTTGGCAATCCCCGACCAAAATATAACTCAGTTGTCGTCAATCAAAAAACTCACCAGATTTGAAGACAGTGCAAATCTTGCCAATCCCCAACCAAAATATAACTCAGTCATCAACCCAAAAACTCACCAGATTTGAAGACAGTGCAAATCTTGTCAATCCCAGACCAAAATATAACTCAATCATCAACCCAAAAACTTACCAGATTTGAAGACAGTGCAAACCTTGCCAGTCCCTGACCAAAATTTAACTCAATCATCAACCCAAAAACTCAAGAGATTTGCATCAATCCAAAAACTCACAAGATTTGAAGACAGTGCAAATCTTGTCAATCCCAAACCAAAATATAACTCAAGCATCAACCCAAAAACTCACCAGATTTGAAAACAGTGAAATTCTTGTCAATCCCCGAACAAAATATAACTCAATCATCAACCCAAAAACTGAAGAGATTTGAAGACAGTGCAAATCCTGCCAATCCCCGACCAAAATATAACTCAAACATCAACCCAAAAACTCACCAGATTTGAAAACAGTGAGACTCTTGTCAATCCCCGACCAAAGTATAAAAACAGTGCAAATCTTGCCAATTCCTGACCAAAATATAACTCAATCATCAACCCAAAAACTCACCAGATTTGAAACACAGTGCAAATCTTGGCAATCCCCGACCAAAATATAACTAAGTCAATTTGAAAACAGTGAAATTCTTGTCAATCCCCGACCAAAATATAACTCAATCATCAAACCAAAAACTCAAGAGATTTGAAGACAGTGCAAATCCTGCCAATCCCTGAACAAAATATAACTCAAACATCAACCCAAAAATTCACCAGATTTGAAAACAGTGAAATTCTTGTCAATCCCCGACCAAAGTATAACTCAATCATCAACCCAAAAACTCAGAAGATTTGAAGACAGTGCAAATCCTACCAATCCCCGACCAAAATATAACTCACTCATCAACCCAAAAATTCACCAGATTTGAAAACAGTGAAATTCTTTTCAATCCCCGACCAAAGTATAACTCAATCATCAACCCAAAAACTCACCAGATTTGAAGATGATAGTGCAAATCTTGCCTATCCCTGACCAAAATATAACTCAGTCATCAACCCAAAAACTCACCAGATTTGAAGAAAGTGCAAATCTTGCATGTCACGGACCAAAATATAACTCAATCATCAACCCAAAAACTCAAGAGATTTGAAGACAGTGCAAATCTTGCCTGTCACGGACCAAAATATAACTCAATCATCAACCCAAAAACTCAAGAGATTTGAAGACAGTGCAAATCTTGACAATCCCTGACCAAAATATAACTCACTCATCAACCCAAAAACTCACCAGATTTGAAGACAGTGCAAATCTTGCCAATCCCCAACCAAAATATAACTCAATCATCAACCCACAAACTCACCAGATTTGAAGACAGTGCAAATCATGTCAATCCCTGACCAAAATATAACTCAGTCAATTTGAAAACAGTGAAATTCTTGTAAATCCCCGACCAAAATATAACTCAGTCATCAACCCAAAAACTCAAGAGATTTGAAGACAGTGCAAATCCTGCCAATCCCCTGACCAAAATATAACTCAAACATCAACCCAAAAATTCACCAGATTTGAAAACAGTGAGATTCTTGTCAATTCCCGACCAAAGTATAACTCAATCATCAACCCAAAAACTCAAGAGATTTGAAGACAGTGCAAATCCTGCCAATCCCCAACCAAAATATAACTCACTCATCAACCCAAAAACATACCAGATTTGAAGACAGTACAAATCTTGTCAATCCCAAACCAAAATATAACTCAGTCGTCAACCCAAAAACTCACCAGATTTGAGGACAGTGCAAATCTTGCCAGTCCCTGATAAAAATTTAACTCAATCATCAACCCAAAAACTCAAGAGATTTGCATCAAACCAAAAACTCACAAGAGTTGAAGACAGTGCAAATCTTGTCAATCCCCGACCAAAATATAAGTCAATCGTCAACCAAAAACTCACCAGATTTGAAGACAGTGCAAATCTTGGCAATCCACGACCAAAATATAACTCAATCATCAACCAAAAAACTCACCAGATTTGAAGACAATGAAATTCTTGTCAATCCCCAACCAAAATATAACTCAGTCATGAGCCAAAAAACTCACCAGATTCGAAGACTGTGCTAATCCTGCCAATACACGACCAAAATATAACTCAATCATCAATCCAAAAACTCACCAGATTTGAAGATAGTGCAAATCTTGCCAATCCCTAACCAAAATATAACTCAGTCATCAACCCAAAAACTCAAGAGATTTGAAGAAAGTGCAAATCTTGCCTGTCACAGACAAAAATATAACTCAATCATCAACCAAAAAACTCAACAGATTTGAGGACAGTGCAAATCTTGTCAATCCCTGACCAAAATATAACTGAATCATCAACCCAAAAACTCTCTCAATTTAAAGACAGTGCAAATCCTGCCAATCAACAACCAAAATATAACGAAATTGTCAACCCAAAAACTCACCAGATTTGAAGACAATGCAAATCTTGCAAATCCTTGACCAAAATATAACTCAATCATCAACCCAAAACCTCACCAGATTTGAAGACAGTGCAAATCTTGCCAATCCCCGACCAAAATATAACTCAGTTGTCAACCCAAAAACTCACCAGATTTGAGGACAGTGCAAATCTTGCCAGTCCCCGACCAAAATATAACTCAGTCATCAACCCAAAAACTCACCAGATTTGACAAATATAATTCAATCCTCCACCCAAAAACTCACCAGATTTGAATACAGTGCAAACCTTGCCAACCGAGGACCAATATATATTTCAGTCATCAACCCAAAACCTCACCAGATTTGAGGACAGTGCAAATCTTGTCAACCCCCGACCAAAATATAACTCAGTCATCAACCCAAAAACTCACCAGATTTGAAGACAGTGCTCGTCCTGCCAATCCAGGACCAAAATATAACTCAATCATCAATCAAAAAACTCACCAGATTTGAAGATAGTGTAAATCTTGCCAATCCCCAACCAAAATATAACTCAGTCATCAACCAAAAAACTCAACAGATTTAAAGAAAGTGCAAATCTTGCCTGTCACGGACCAAAATATAACTCAGTCATCAATCCAAAAAAACACCAGATTTGAAGACAATGCAAATCTTGCCAATCCCTAACCAAAATATAACTCAATCATCAATCCACAAACTCACCAGATTTGAAGACAGTGCAAATCTTGCCAATCCTCGACCAAAATATAACTCAAACATCAACCCAAAAACTTACCAGATTTGAAGACAGTGCAAATCTTGTCAACCCACGACCAAAATATAACTCAATCATCAACCAAAAAACTCACCAGATTTGAAGACAATGAAATTCTTGTCAATCCCCAACCAAAATATAACTCAGTCATCAACCAAAAAAACTCACCAGATTTGAAGACTGTGCTAATCTTGCAAATCCTTGACCAAAATATAACTCAATCATCAACCCAAAACCTCACCAGATTTGAAGACAGTGCAAATCTTGCCAATCCCCGACCAAAATATAACTTAGTCATCAACCCAAAAACCCACCAGATTTGAGGACAGTGCAAATCTTGCCAGTCCCCGACCAAAATATAATTCAGTCATCAACCCAAAAACTCACCAGATCTGAAGAATATAATTCAATCCTCCACCCAAAAACTCACCAGATTTGAAGACAGTGCAAATCTTGTCAACCCACGACCAAAATATAACTCAATCATCAACCAAAAAACTCACCAGATTTGAAGACAATGAAATTCTTGTCAATCCCTGACCAAAATATAACTCAGTCATCAACCCAAAAACTCACCAGATTTGAAGACAGTGCTTATCCTGCCAATCCAGGACCAAAATATAACTCAATCATCAATCGAAAAACTCACCAGATTTGAAGATGATAGTGCAAATCTTGCCAATCCCCAACCAAAATATAACTCAGTCATCAACCCAAAAACTCACCAGATTTGAAGACAGTGCAAATCTTGCCTGTCATGGACCAAAATATAACTCAATCATCAACCCAAAAACTCACCAGATTTGAAGACAGTGCAAATCTTGTCAAGCCCCAACCAAAATATAACTGAATCATCAATCCAAAAAACTCACCAGATTTGAGGACAGTGCAAATCTTGTCAATCCCTGACCAAAATATAACTCACTCATCAACCCAAAAACTCTCCCAATTGAAAGACAGTGCAAATCCTGCCAATCCACAACCAAAATATAACAAATTGTCAACCCAAAAACTCACCAGATTTGAAGACAATGCAAATCTTGCAAATCCTTGACCAAAATATAACTCAATCATCAACCCAAAACCTCACCAGATTTGAAGGCAGTGCAAATCTTGCCAATCCCCGACCAAAATATAACTCAGTCGTCAACCCCAAAACTCACCAGATTTGAGGACAGTGCAAATCTTGCCAGTCCCCGACCAAAATATAACTCAGTCATCAACCCAAAAACTCACCAGATCTGAAGAATATAATTCAATCCTCCACCCAAAAACTCACCAGATTTGAAGACAGGGCAAATCTTGGCAATCCAGGACCAAAATATAACTCAATCATCAATCCAAAAAACTCACCAGATTTGAGGACAGTGCAAATCTTGTCAATCCCTGACCAAAATATAACTCAGTCATCAACCCAAAAACTCACCAGATTTGAAGACAGTGCTTATCCTGCCAATCCAGGACCAAAATATAACTCAATCATCAATCGAAAAACTCACCAGATTTGAAGATGATAGTGCAAATCTTGCCAATCCCCAACCAAAATATAACTCAGTCATCAACCCAAAAACTCACCAGATTTGAAGACAGTGCAAATCTTGCCTGTCACGGACCAAAATATAACTCAATCATCAACCCAAAAACTCAAGAGATTTGAAGACAGTGCAAATCTTGTCAAGCCCCGACCAAAATATAACTGAATCATCAATCCAAAAAACTCACCAGATTTGAGGACAGTGCAAATCTTGTCAATCCCTGACCAAAATATAACTCACTCATCAACCCAAAAACTCTCCCAATTGAAAGACAGTGCAAATCCTGCCAATCCACAACCAAAATATAACAAATTGTCAACCCAAAAACTCACCAGATTTGAAGACAATGCAAATCTTGCAAATCCTTGACCAAAATATAACTCAATCATCAACCCAAAACCTCACCAGATTTGAAGACAGTGCAAATCTTGCCAATCCCCGACCAAAATATAACTCAGTCGTCAACCCCAAAACTCACCAGATTTGAGGACAGTGCAAATCTTGCCAGTCCCCTGACCAAAATATAACTCAGTCATCAACCCAAAAACTCACCAGATCTGAAGAATATAATTCAATCCTCCACCCAAAAACTCACCAGATTTGAAGACAGGGCAAATCTTGGCAATCCAGGACCAAAATATAACTCAATCATCAATCCAAAAAACTCACCAGATTTGAGGACAGTGCAAATCTTGTCAATCCCTGACCAAAATATAACTCAGTCATCAACCCAAAAACTCACCAGATTTGAAGACAGTGCTTATCCTGCCAATCCAGGACCAAAATATAACTCAATCATCAATCGAAAAACTCACTAGATTTGAAGATGATAGTGCAAATCTTGCCAATCCCCAACCAAAATATAACTCAGTCATCAACCCAAAAACTCAACAGATTTGAAGAAAGTGCAAATCTTGCCTGTCACGGACCAAAATATAACTCAATCATCAACCCAAAAACTTACCAGATTTGAAGACAGTGCAAATCTTAGCAATCCCCGACCAAAATATAACTCAGTCGTCAACCCGAAAGCTCACCAGATTTGAAGACAGTTCAAATCTTGCCACTCCCCGACCAAAATATAACTAAAAACTCACCAGATTTGAAGAATATAATTCAATCTTCCACCCAAAAACTCACCAGATTTGAAGACAGTGCAAATCTTGCCAATCCCCTGACCAAAATATAACTCAACCATCAACCCAAAAACTCAACAGATTTGAAGACAGTGAAATTCTTGTCAATCCCTAACCAAAATATAACTCAGTCATCAACCAAAAAACTCACCAGATTTGAAGACTGTGCAAATCCTGCCAATCCCCGACCAAAATATAACTCAATCATCAATCCAACTACTGTGGCACGTAATTAGAAACCGGTACGCTAATGATACGTACCTCTAATGTCTATTTCTACTGTTTTTTCTCTGTAGAAATCATGTGGTACCCCTCAAAAAGAGACTTATGGGGCGAATTTCCATACTCAGTATTGTTGCATTTTTAGTGGTATAAGACTCCATGTAACTCTTAAGGAAATACCACAAATACCACAAGTACTTTACATGACCGTTGTTCTTTACTCTTCTTTCTAACAAATGTCCCCGGAGGTGCTTGTTTCATGACACATTTTTTCGCTCACTTTTTTGAAATGGTGACCACCGATGATGATAAGACGACCAATAAGCACCAATTCCCCCCCCTATTATTGCTGCTAAATTGGTCCCCTCTGAGTAAGCTAGTGTGCTGCATAGTAATACTTTGGCACTCTATTTAAATTTAGTCTACTATGTATCTACCTTGGTGGCAACATTCATTCCTTTTGATCGTAACGCTCATTTTGATCGTAATGCTCATTTCGATCGTGGAGGGAACAGCAGGCTGTATCGGTACTAGGTGTTGGCATTGGCATTGGAGGCGGCGTTTGGTTTATTGTTGTGTGTTGGTGCTGTGATGTGACGGCGTTGATCTTGCTGGAGAGCAAACCCCCCTTCTTGTTGTTGCTAGGGGGGATTTTCCCTGTAGATTTTAGTGCAGTGTAACACGTTGGTTGGCACGTAAGTTCAATTGTAATGAAGCTCGCCCTGTTTGCTCTTCTTTGTATGGATCCATTGTCATTGTTGTCATCTTGTTGTTCTTTGTATCGTATCTTGTTCGATTGCCGTTCCATTGCCATTCCAAGTCAAAAAAATCAGTAGAGGTACATGATGGTGTTCGAATGTGGTAGTATATGTACATGTCGACCCTCATCTTCCCTTCTATTGGAGGGGAAACAGATGGGTCGGAGAAGGGCCGTCGTCGTTGTCGTCAATTTTTTGTATCTTTGTGTGTGATTCGCAGTAGAATCGCCGTTTGAATACCCTTCCAGATCAAAAACCAAGTAGCGGAATGTGTAGGTATTTGAGTTGGTGTCATTTTGTACTATTTGTACAGTAGCGAACCTTCATGGTCTGTTCTATGGAAGGAGAAACAGAAGGGTCGTTGTAGGGGTCGGCATTCGTGATTTCGATGATCAGACTTCCCGTCAAAAAAATTGTCTTGCTGTGAGTTTTTTGTTGTGTTTTCAGGGTCTTTTGTCTTGTTCTTTTTTTGAAGGGACTTCAGTGTGCGGAGCACACATATGTTTATTTCCTGTAGACTTGTACATGGTTTTGGTACTGGGTATTTATTGTGGTATTTATATTGTACACTCACCGTACTCCATGTTACTAATATTTCGCACCTCAATTTGTCGTCGTGTCTTGTTTGATTGTATTTTTCACCAACTCTCTCATAAGGCAAGGTTGACAATGACGTGACAACTAACTTCATCTAAGACAGATTTTAATCGTTTTCAATATGTTCAGGTTAAATCTTATGGTTACGTGCAACCATAAAAATGAGAAATTGCTACCATAAAAATGAACGCGCGCCACTAGATATTACTATTGCTTTTAGATGAAGCATCTCATTTCTGTAAATAATTGTTTCAATTCTATTTTTAATGATTTTTAGTCGTAGCGTTTGTACCAAGGCTACTTGTTATAAACAGATTTTTTAAATATTTCTACATATTCCCCCCCCCCCCCCCCAAACCCCCCATAACCATCGTCTACAAGGTTACGTTGTCAACTCTTAGGGTTAGGGTTAGTGTTTAACGTTCAACTAACAACTCCACCAATTAGTGCTTTGCAGGGGCCCTGTGGAGTTGTTCTGTACGTAGTTTTCTTACATATTTGTAGTATTCTATGATTCCATTCTATGATTCCATTCTATGATTCCATTCTATGATTCAATTCCACAGTTTAAATCTATGAATCAAATCAATGAATCTAGTCAATGATTCAAGTCAATGATTCAATTCTATAATTCAATTCTGCAACTCAAATCAATGATTATATTCTATGATTCAAGTCTATAATTCAAGTCTAAGATTCTTATCTATGATTCAATGCTATGATTCAAGTCTAAGATTTAATTCTAAGATCTGTGATCCAATTCTAAAATTCTAGTCTATGATTCATTCCTATAATTCAATCCTATCATTCCATTCTATTATTCTATCCTATGATTCAAAACTATGAATTGAATAAAAGATTCTAGTCTGTGATTCAAAATTAAGATACAGTTCTATGGTTCAACAACAAGCCAGAGATTGAATTCTGTGATTCAATTCTATGATTCAACTCTACCATTCAATTCTATGATTCAATACTATGATTCAATTCTACTAATCTAGTCTGTGATTCAATACAATGATTCAATTCTACAATTCAATCCTATGATTTCATTCTATTATTCCATTCTATGATTCCATTCTATGATTCAAATCAATGATTCTAGTATGATTTAATTCTATGATTCAAGACTATGACTCAAGTCTAAGATTAAACTCTATGCTTCAATGCAGTACTTTAAGTCTATGCTTCAATTCCATGATTCAAGTCTATGTTTCAATTCTAGGATTCAATTGATTGATTCAATTCCATGATTCAATTCTTTGACTCAATTCCATGATACAAGTCTATGATTCAATTCTATGATTCAATTACCTTATTTTCAAAATTCCCTGCCTCCTGAGCTCGCGTGTTTACTAAACAACCTCAGTCTATGATTCAATTCCATGATTCAATTCCATGATTCATGATTCAAAACCATGATTCAATTCCATCATAGAAGTCTATGATTCAATTCTATGATTCAATTTTCAATCAAGTCTATGAGTCAGGTCTATGAGTCGATTACATGATTCATTTTCATGACTCAGTTTAACAGTTCCATTCCATGAATCGCATCTATGATTCAATTCTTCAATCCAAGTCTATGATTGAAATTCATGATTCAACTCCATGATTCATGATTCAATTCCATGATTCAAATCCATGATTCAATTCCATCATCCAAGTCTATGATTTCATTCTATTATTCAAGTCTATTATTCAATTTTCAATCAAGTCTATGAGTCACGTTTATGAGTCAATTATATGATTCATTTTCATGACTCAAGTCAACGATTCTATTCCATGACTCAAATCTATCATTCAATTCTTCAATCCAAGTCTATGATTCAATTCCATGATTCATGATTCGATTCCATGATTCAAATCCATGATTCAATTCCATGATTCAAATCCATGATTCAATTGCATGATTCAATTCCATCATCCAAGTCTATGATTCCATTCTATGAATCCATTCTATGATTCAATTTTGAGTCAAGCGTATGAATCAGGTCTATGAGTCAATTATATAATTTAATTTCATGACTCAAGTCAATGATTCCAGCACACTATGACTCAAATCTATCTTTCAATCCATCAATCCAAGTCTACGATTCAATTCCATGATTCAATTCCATGATTCAATTTCATGATTCAGTTCCATGATTCAATTCCTATGATTCAAATCCATGATTCAATTGCATAATTCAATTCCATTATCCAAGTCTAGGATTCAAGTCTAGGATTCAAGTCAATGATTCAATTTTAAGTCAAGTCTATGAGTCAGGTCTATATAAGTCAATTATATGATTCATTTTCATGACTCAAGTCAAGGATTCCATTCTATGACTAATTTCTATTATTCAATTCATCAATCCAAGTCTATGATTCCAATCCATGATTCAATCTCATTACTCAATTATATGATTCAAATCTATGATTCATTCCATGATTCATTCCATGATTCAATTCCATGATTCAAGTATATAATTCAAGTATATAGTTCAATTCTTTGTCTCCAGTCAATGATACAATTCAATGATGTAAGTCTATGATTCAAGCTTATGATTCCATTCTTTGACTCGAACCTACAATTCATTTCTATGATTAATTTCTATGACTCCATTCTATATACTCATCTTTTTATGATTCAATTCTTTGACGCACTTCCATGATTCAATTCTATGATTCAACTCTATGATTCAATTCCATGATTCAATTCTATGACTCAAGTGTTTGATTCAAGGCTATGATTCCAGTCCATGACTCAAATCTACAATTCAATTCTGTGACTCAATTCCATGATTGAAGTCCATGATTCAATTTTATGATTCAAGTATATAATTCAAGTGTATCATTCATGTTTATCATTCAATTCTTTGACTCCAGTCAATGATTCAATTTAATGATTTAAGTCTATGATTCTAGTTTATGATTCCATTGTCTGACTCAAACCTATAATTCATTTCTATGATTAATTTCTATGATTCCATTCTATTACTCATCATTCTATGATTCAATTCTATGACTCAATTCTATGACTCAATGCTTTGACTCACTTCCATGATTCAATTCTATGATTCAACTCTATGATTCAATTCCATGATTCAATTCCATGATTCAATTCTATGACGCAAGTGTTTGATTCAAGGCTACGATTCCAGTCCATGAGTCAAATCTACAATTCAATTCTGTGACTCAATTCCATGATTGAAGTCCATGATTCAGTTTTATGATTCAATTTTATGATTCAATTTTATGAACCAAGTATATAATTCGAGTATATAATTGAATTCTTTGACTTCAGTCAATGATTCAATTTAATGATTTAAGTCTATGATTCTAGTTTATGATTCCATTGTCTGACTCAAACCTATAATTCATTTCTATGACATATTTCTATGGTTCCAATATATTACTCATCATTCTATGATTCAACTCTATGACTCAATTCTACGACTCAATGCTTTGACGCACTTCCATGATTCAACTCTATGATTCAATTCCATGATTCAATTCTATGGCGCAAGTGTTTGATTCCAGTCCATGAGTCAAATCTACAATTCAATTCTGTGACTCAATTCCATGATTGAAGTCCATGATTCAATTTTATGATTCAAGTATATAATTCAAGTGTATCATTCACGTTTATCACTCAATTCTATGACTCAAGTCAATGATTCAATTTAATGATTTGAGTCTATGATTCCAGTTTATGATTCCATTGTCTGACTCAAACCTACAATTCATTTCTATGATTAATTTCTATGGTTCCATTCTATTACTTATCATTAGATGATTCAATTCTATGACTCAATTCTATGAATCAATGCTTTGATGCATTTCCATGATTCACTTCCATGATTCAATTCTATGATTCAACTCTATGATTCAATTCTATGACTCAAGTCTTTGACTCCTCAAGTCTATGATTCCAGTCCATGGCTCAAATCTACAATTCAATTCTGTGACTCAATTCCATGATTGAAGTCCATGATTCAATTTTATGATTCAAGTATATAATTCAAGTATAATTCACGTTTATCATTCAATTCTTTGACTCCAGTCAATGATTCAATTCAATGATGTAAGTCTATGATTCAAGCTTATGATTGCATTCTTTGACTTAAACCTATAATTCATTTCTATGATTAATTTCTATGACTCCATTCTTTATACTCATCATTCGATGATTCAATTCTACGATTCAATTCTTTGACAGACTTCCATGATTCAATTCCATGATTCAACCCTATGATTCAATTCCATGATTCAATTCTATGACTCAAGTGTTTGATTCAAGGCTATGATTCCAGTCCATGACTCAAATCTACAATTCAAATTCTGTGACTCAATTCCATGATTGAAGTCCATGATTCAATTTTATGATTCAAGTATATAATTCAAGTATATCATTCAATTCTTTGACTCCAGTCAATGATTCAATTTAATAATTTAAGTCTATGATTCTAGTTTATGATTCCATTGTCTGACTCAAACCTATAATTCATTTCTATGACTAATTTCTATGGTTCCACTATATTACTCATCATTCGATGATTCAATTCTATGACTCAATTCTACGACTCAATGCTTTGACTCACTTCCATGATTCAATTCTACGATTCAACTCTATGATTCAATTCCATGATTCAATTCTATGACTCAAGTGTTTGATTCAAGGATACAATTCTAGTCCATGGCTCAAATCTACAATTCAATTCTATGACTCATTTCCATGATTCAACTCTATGATTCCAGTCTTTGACTCAAATCTATTATTCACTTCAAGGATTCATGATTCAATTCCATGATTCAAGTCTATGACTCAATTGTATGATTCAAAGTCTATTGATCGAAGTCAATGATTTAATTCCACAACTCAAGTTGATGATTCAAGCCTATGATTGAATTCTATGATTTAAGTTTATCATTCAATTATGTGGTTCAATTATTTGATTCCATTCTTTGACTCAAGTTGATGATTGAATTCCATGATTGAATTCTATGATTGAGTTCTATGATTGAGTTCTATGATTGAATTCTTTGACTCAACTCAATGATCATTCAATTCTATGGTTCAATCCTATCTTGCTGTGCGTCATACTTCATTTTTGAGAGGGTGAAAGAAACTATTTTTTATTTTTTTATTTTTTCAAATTTGGACAACGAATCCTTCACTCGGACTATCGTAATGGCCACATTTGTCCACTTCATACGATTAGAAATTGCAAACTGTTGTCTTGATACAATTAAAAATCTGGGTTGTTCTTTAAATGTGCTGGAAATTTTTAGCGACTTCTTTCAGTGGGTTCAGCTTCTTTCAGCAACTCAACCGATGCACCGATACACAATATTTGTCGATCGGTTGACCATGTCTCTTGAGTTGCTTGTTTGTTTGTATCTTTTAGAAGATGATGACGATGACGATGATGCGTTGGAAGAAAGGCATCGAAGAGATAGGAGAACACCAAGGATAGCCCTTTGGCGCCATTCCGAGTCCCCCTTTCTTTATCTATTCCAGTCAGGTAACAACCAGGCTCTTCTGAACTGCTGTGGTGTTGACCACAAGGTCTTTCACGATCTCCTACGCATGCTTCAACCAGTATTTGATGCATACACCATTGACAAAAACACGGGATGCCTTCAAAAGCGGAAGGTCAATGTGAATGGAGTATGGAGTGGAAGAAAGTGTGAGGCAAACGCAACTTGCTGTCTTGGTCTAGTACTTCATTGGTTTAGAACACGAGGATCGGTCGCAAGATCTGTGTCTATGGCATTTGGACTCACCTCTACTGTTATGTACAAATGGTTGAAGTTCTCCAGAAAGGTTCTCTTGTTTGTATTGCAAAAGCATCCAAAGGCAATGGTTAAAGCCCCAACAGAAGAAGAAGTTGAGGAATACATTGCTGCCATTGGCGCCAAATACCCAAGACTTCAACAACAACGAGTCTGGGCCGCTGCAGATGGACTCAAAGTCAAAATTCAGCATTCGACGGATTGGATGGTTCAGAGTTACTTTTACAACAGTTGGGTCAGTGACACTTACGTCAACAGTGTCTTCGTCTTTGCGCCGGATGGTAGAATCCGCATTTGCAATTTCAACTGCCCTGGTTGCTGGCATGACAGCACAATCACCGATCATGGTGTTTACGATAAAATAGAAGAACTGTTTGTTAAGTTCCTTGCAATGGTTTGTGTCGACTCCACATTTAGGGTTGCCACCAGGAGACTTCACTGCCTTGTGCAAAGTTCTCAGAATGATCCGGATACTGCAGACGCTATTCTATTGAACAGAGAAGCAACATCCCTTCACCAGTTGTCAGAGTGGGGAATGCGTATGATCCAGGGACAGTTTCCACGATTGAAAGACAAGCTCCTATTGGAGGAATTTGGAGATCGGAAGGTCACAATGAACCTGGTGATTCTTCTGTACAATTACCAAACAAGTACCATTGGTCACAACCAGATCCTAAATGTTTTCATGCACAAGAAGGACGGATACTTCTCTTATGCTGACAATCTACCGGAAGATGCCACCGGCATGTTCGAATAGTGAGGCGTTGAGCCGTTGAGCCGGTGCTTGGTAGCCGTTGGGTTCTTTGTTGTGGTTTGATGTTTGCATTTCGCTTTGAGTGGTCGAGTAGATTGTTGTTGTTGAGTGAGTACAAGCCAAGTAGATTGTTCTTGTTGAGTTAGACCATGGTCAATTCCGTCTGTAGTAGATTGTTCTTGTTGAGTGGGACCATGGTTGATTTTGTTGGTAGTAGATAAAGATTAGTAGCTTATATTTGGACATAGCTTTCGCTGTTGCAAAGTTCGTGAATTATGAGCTTAGAGCTTCTTCTTGCTGGAAGGATAGCTTCAAGGATAGCCTAGTAGCTGGAAGGATAGCTGCAAGAATATGAGTAGACACGAGTAGATATGTGTAGTAGTTTTGATCTGGTGGATGGAGTAGTTTCGCTTTTGGTGTTTGGGTTCGTAAAAACCGCACGACTCCTTAAGATGGGTTCAACTCCTTAAGAGGGGTTCAACACAGCGCCAGACAGGTTAATCCCATCAGTTCTTCCATACATGGAAATGGGAATCAAAATGGGAATTGACGTGTGAATCGTTGACTCCTATCAATTTGATTCTGACTGATTTTAGACTTTCATGTACTCCCACCAACTTTACCATTGCATGAGATATTACTAGTAGTTGCTAGTGATTCATTATTTTTACTAGTAATTCATTATTTCATTTTCTTGGCAACAAGTTGCAAAGCTCATAATTTGATTTCTTCCAAAGCCAAAAGCAACTTCCAAAGCCAAAAGCAACATCATGGTGGTAGCTTCCAAACAAGAACAACAACAAATTCTTAAGGCTCTTAAAGCCAAAGTTGAACGACAACACAAACAACGGCTCACACGACATATTGTTCAACACGAACGACAGATTGCTACATACCAACAACAGATTGTTAAACACCAGCTACAGATTGATAAAACCCGGCAACAGATTTGACAGGCTCTTTTTCACCGGACTCTCGAAGCCCGAACCAATCAAGCAGTCTTTCATACGTCGGATTCCGATTCCAATTCCGATTCCGATTTATTTGATTCCGATTCCGACTCCAACGTTGCCATTAAACAAGAAGCAAATCCTTAAGTGGAATTGCCGGTTTGGGGGGAATCTTCAGCTTCATCTTCAGAATTGGAATTGGAAAGTTGTCGTACAAATAAGGAGGCAACGTCAACAATGGCGGACTTGAACGGTTCCATCATGGCCTGCCGTTCTTCCCTATTGAGCTGGGATTGCTCTCTCCTTTGTTCCCTCTCAAGCTCGGAGTTCTCTCTTTAGAAAGCAAGGATCTCTTGGCCATTGACTTTGGAGCTTTTGTACTGTCTCTTTGTGGTTCCTGCGGTGGAGGAAGAAGAGGAGCGCGAGCGCGTAAGCTGGTGGGGTACTGCTGGGCAAGGTGGTACGTGCACGAATGCAATCCCGGTGACCTCGTTTTTGTTTGCAGTTGCTTCTTGTTGGGAAGGCTGACGTAGTGGTGGTGGTCAGATTGGTTGGATTGGTTGGATTGGTTGGGTTGGCTGAGTTGGCTGGGTCGGTTGGGTTGGCTGAGTTGGCTGGGTCGGTTGGGTTGGCTGGGCTGGCTGGGTTGGCTGGGTTGGCTGGGTCAGTTGAGTTGGCTGGGTGGGCTGGGTCGGTTGAGTTGGCTGGGTGGGCTGGGTTGGCTGGGTTGGCTGGGTTGATTCCGTTACTTGTGAAGGTTGACAGAGTGGGATTGGAGGAAGAAGAATGTCATCGTCAGAGTCCTCATCCTCACTACCACTAGTACTCATGTTGTTGTTGTTATTGTTATTGATGTATCCTTCTTGAATATCAAACACCTCTTCTCCATCACCAATATCTGCCTTATCATAAATCAATTTTCTGATCTTCTTTGCCAACTTCACCTCCTCGGGGCAATTTGGATCGCCGGTTGGCATTTCTTTCCGGTAAAAGTTCGTGTATTTCCTACGGAGGTTGGGAACAGTTCTGTCAGTTTCAGGGAAGTTGTCTTTATGGATTTGGGCAACTTGATCCCATTCCTTGGGACCAATGGGAAGGATGGATCTGATGGTGTGTAGCAATTTGATGAGTTCTGTTTTGCTGTAGTTGGTCACACCCGACCTGTGTCCAGCCCGTGCTCTATTGGCGTTGGGTGCCATTGCTGATGATGATACGATATAAAAATTATGTGTGGAGTTGAATATGTATCTCCTCCATCATCGTTGTCACATAGCAAGAACACCAGCAGATAAAAAGAAGAGCAATATTAAATATATGATTTGATGGAAAAATTTTGTCGTGTATAAGCAGCAGCGGCCAAATTTGGCGATCCGTTGGATGTGTGACTTGTCTGTTGGGTGAGTATAAGGGAATGAAATTTTCTTCAGTCCGGAATTCCATGCCGGTTTTCAAGCAAATCTGGGTAGGGACCCAGATCCTGGTCAACGTGAGCTCACGTCGACCGGTATCTGGGTCAAAATGGTACAGAATTAAATCTGGGCCCCTACCCAGACTATTTCGGGAATCACCCAATATTTCGTAGGATGTAGGCTTTCAATGGGTGATTCCCGAAATAGTCTGTGTAGGGGCCCAGATTTAATTCTGTACCATTTTGACCCAGATACTGGTCGAGGTGAGCTCACCTTGACCAGTATCTGGGTCCCTACTCAGATTTGCTTGAAATCCGGCATGGAATTTTGATTTTCGCGCGCGCGCCTGGTGCTTATCACTTAGGAACTATGCATTAATAATTTATTTCATCCATGGATTCTGTATTCCAAAAATGAGACTTTAGACACTGGTCCGCCAAAATCTGGGTATGGTGATTTTCATTCCCAAAATTCAAAAATCTGGGCCCCTACCCAGACTATTTCGGGAATCACCCAATAGCAAGGAACATTTGTTAATTTCCTTCTAAGAGTGGGTGTATCGGAACACGAGTCCATGATATCTCCTACTCTTGGGGTGACAACGAAAAGATGATCCAAACGTCGACCTTCCCTTACGCAAGGTTGCACAAGCGTCATAACATTCTGTCGTTTCACTACGTACGGAGCATGATAGCAAGAGGTTTCATTTTAATGATGCACATCCCAGGTAAGGATAACTGTGCAGACATTCTCACCAAGCATTGGGGACACTCAGTTGTGTATCCACTGCTCAAGCCCATCTTCCACTTTTGTGGGAATACCGGCAACCTTCTCCAAGATGATGGAAGCATCATGTAGAGCGTGATGACCTTTCACAAGTCGATCTGACTTTGTCCAAAGGCAATACAAAGCAGCGCTTCGAACCTCTGCTGTGTTTTCTTGAAAACAGAACACATAACAAAATATAGCATATGCTGATCTCTGGCGTGTGTTCTTTCTCGGATTATTAAGTATCGAACTTCAGCAGAAGTGAAGTCTTGGAACTTCTACACACCCTCAAAGCAATCCTTCCTGTTGGTCCTGAGGAATGGGCACAAGTGGTCCAAATTCATAAAGACAACTTCCCTGATACTGACAGAAGTCTTCAAAACCTCCGTAGGAAATACAACAATCTATATCGTAAAAACAATTCCTACTGGCGATCCAAATTGCCCCCAGGAAGTAAAGTTGGCAAAGAGGGTCAAGTGGTTGAGTAATGGCAAGGAAGGAGTTGGTGACAGACAAGAGCCATACGAAATGGAAACAGGATACCAGAACAACACGGAAGACAACGAATACATAAATAGTGAGGAGGAGGATGACGACTCTGATGATGATAACATTCCTCCGATAGTACCACTCGGTCAACCTTCGCAAACCACGACTCAGCCAACCCAACAGTCAACGGAGCCAACCCAACAGTCAACGGAGCCTACCCAGCCAACGGAGCCCACCCATCAGCCAACACAGCCAACACAACCGCCGCTTTGTCAACCTTCCCAACCAACCCAAGAACCAGAACTCAATACACCAATTGTCATAAACATACCACCAAGAATTGTTCCACGCTCTTGGTCTTGGTCGGCTTTCTCTTCTTCTTCATCATCTCAACGGTTTGTTCCTGCTTCCCCTTCTCCCAGCAGCAAGAGACAGTACCGCAGGAACACCACCAACGAACGCCAGGACATTCTTGATTTCTTGATAGAGCATACCAAGCGTGAGAGGGAACAAAGAAGAGGGGATCACCGGCTTGAAAGGGAACATAGAGAGGCTGCCTTCCAAGCTCAGAGGCAACAAACAGAGGCTGCCTTGGAATTGATGAAGGCTGCCATAGTAGATGTTGCCACCATATTCCTAAACGGGCTTTGTCCCAACTCCAACTCAAATCCCAACCACTCCAGCTCCAACTTAAATCCCCCCCCAGCCGGCGATGCCGGCGATTCCACTTAAGGCTTTGGTTCCTGCTTAATAGCAGGAAGATCCGGAGTAGTTTCAGAATCAGAATCGGAATTGGAATCAGAATCGGAATCAAATAAATCGGAATCGGAATCCGAATCCTCAAATAACCAATTGCGATTCGGATTGGTCTGTGCTGCAAGAATCTTACAAATCTGTTGTCAGTGTTGAGCAATCTGTTGCTGGTGATAAACAATCTGTTGCCGTTCGATTATGACTTGTCGTTGTCGGTGTTGTTGTTTTCCTTTGGCTAGAAGAGCCCGAAGAAGCTGTTTTTGTTCTTGTTTGGAAACTACCACCATGGTTGGCTTGATTGTCAATTGGAAGATTAGGATCAGTAGGATTAGATTAGTAGATTAGTTAGTAGTAACGCCTAACACGTTGCTTTTGGTTTTGCAACTTGGAAAGAAAATGAAATAATGAATTATAATGAAGAAGTACTAGTGAAAATAAGGTATTACTAGTAACTGCTAGTAACTACTAGTAATAACTCATGCAAAATCATGAAGTGGGTATTACAGGAAAGTCGGAATCAACTCGATGGGAGTCAACAATTCCCACCTCGATTCCCATTTTGATTCCCATTTCCATGTATGGAAGAACTGATGGGATTAAACCATCCTTAATGAGTCGTGCGGTTTTTACAAACCCGAAGACCAAAAGCGAAACTACTCCATCGGGATCGAAACTCCTCCTAGTATTACTTGTAACTCGTATAAACTTCTCGTATCCTTCTATCCTTCCATCAACAAGCAGCAACAAGAAGCTCTAAGCTCATAATTCAGCTAATAATTCAAAAACCTAGCAACAGCGAAAGCTATGTCCAAATATAAGAAGCTACTAATTACTACTACCATAACGGGGGATCTCAACAATCTACTTCTCCTACTCAACCAATCGATCAATTGACCATGATCGATTAACCATGGAGAAGCGATCAATCGACCAATCGATACTTCGAACCGACAATCTACCCCACTCAACAACAATCTACTCGACTACTCACTCAACAACAATTTACTCAACCGCTCAACAACAATGTACCCGACCACTCAAAGCAAAATGCGAACATCGAAGAACAAAGCGAAATTCAAAGGCGAACCGCTCAACTGCTCAACGCTCGGCTACTCAAAGATGCCGGTGGCATCTTCTGGTAGATTGTCAGCATAAGAGAAGTATCCGTCCTTCTTATGCATGAAAACATTCAGGATCTGGTTGTGACCAATGGTACTTGTTTTGTAATTGTACAGAAGCAAGTCCGCATCATTAAGTTCAAAATGACCTTCCTATCGCCAAATGTCTCCAATAGGAGCCTGTGGAAACTGCCCCTGGATCATTCACATCCCCCACTCTGATAACTGCCAAAGGGACATTGCTTCTCTGTTCAACGGAATAGCCTCTATGGTATCCGGATCATGCTGCAAACTTTGGACAAGGCATTTGAGTCTCCCTGTGGCAACCCTAAACACAGAGTCAACACAAACCATTGCTTGGAACCTGACAAACATTTCTTCTATTTTATCATAAACACCATGATCCGCAATTGTGCTGTCATGCCAGGTACCGGGCAGTTGTAAGTGCAAGTACGAATTCTCCCATTGGCCGCAAAGACAAAGACACGGTTGACATACGTGTCACAGACCCAGTTGTTGTAACACCGACTCTGAATCAACCAATTTGAAGACTGCTGAATTTTGACTTTGAGTCCCTCAGCTGCACCCCAGACACAGCGTTCTTTTAGTCTGGGATATTTGGCACCAATCGCGCTGGCGTATTCCTCCAATTCTTCTTTGGTTGGAAGTCTAATCATTGCCTTTGGATGATTCTGCAATACAAACAAAAGAACCTTTCTGGAGAATTTCAACCATTTGTACATAACAGTAGAGGTAAGTCCAAATACCATTGACATGGATCTTCCAACGGATCCTTGTGTTCTAAACCAATGAAGTACTAGACCAAGACAGCATGTTGCATTTGCTTTCTCCCACTCCATACTCCATTTGCGTTAACCTTCCTCTTCCAAATAGCGTCGGTGTATCTATCGACCGTGTAACTATTGAATGTTGGTTCAAATAGACCTCAAAGCTCTCTAAAGACCTTGTGGTTGACACCACAGCAGTTGAGAAGAGCCTGTTTGTTGCCAGAGTTGAATAGATAAAGAAAGGGAGACTCAGAATGGCAACATAGGGCTATCCTTGGTGTTCTTCTATCTCTTCAATGCCTTACTTCCGCGTCATCATCGTCATCATCATCATCATCCTCATCTTCTAAAAGATACAAGCAAACAAGCAACTCAAGTGACATACTAGTCAACGGATCGGCAACTATTTATGTTGTCGGTTGAGTACCTATCGCCGGTTGAGTTGAAACATTGAGTCGCTGAAAATGAAAAATTCGATCGTGAAGTCACTTAAAGATCTGAATGTCACTGAAAAATCTGAACGAATTAAACCCGCATTTTTAATCGTATGAAGAAGACAAATTTGGCTATGATTATTATTGTCCATACGATGAGATTCCACATTCCAAAATGAGATTTATACACTAGCCCGCCAAAAAATCTGTGTAAAATTTTTCATTCCCAAAATACTAAAAACAGAAATCTGTGTAGTACACAAAAAAGTATTTCGGGAATGACCCAATGAGTCTTTGAAAGTAAGAATGAGTCTCGTATTGTGTGTATGGATAATACGTACTTTCCGAGGTCTCATTATTCCCGAGTCGTACCTCCACTATCAGACATGAAAGGAATTTAATAAGATTGCTTTTGCTTTCGTGGAGAAGCCGGAATTGTGATTTTCTGAGTTATGAAGCAACTTGTAGAGTGTTTTCTGATCCAGCATGTCCTTTTGCTAGTAATAGCCTCAGTTCCACGGTTTAAGGAATGATTTCTATCCGAACCCAATTTTCAGTTCCCGATACTTAAACTCAATCATTTGTTCCCTATTATCGAAACGGTACCAAATATTTGTTTGTCATTTATCAAATATTTGGTTTGTCATTTTTTGTCATTTCTATTTTTTGAATATGTGTTTAACCAATGCTGGGTATTTAGATAACCTCAGCTGGCTTTGTTATCATATCATTCGTATATGTGTGAGTATACTCATGTGGACGATTTGTAGGAATTAAATTTTGGTTCCTGCTGTATTTCTTTCTGTTTTCAACATCACGTGTCATTTCCAACGGCCGTGTCATTAGGAATTTATTGAATTCCTTATTTATAACGGTCTGTTATAAGCCGCTAAGTTATTTGTTGTACTGAGCACACACACATCACTTGATACATACTGCCTGTCCTATCAAGTTAGAACCAGTTTTGCTTGTGTTTCAGTTGATTTACGGTTATCAACCGGTGTTAATAGTTATTAACATGCGCGAACTGCTGAACCTGGTGCCAGGAAGCCTATGGAGTCTGACAGAGTGGCAAGCGCCACCTCGGCGCCTTGCCTTCCCGTTCCTCTACACCACCACGGGGGGCCATTCCAGGGGGGGTCATTCCTACCCACCGCGTCTCTAATCCCTCCTCTAATCCACCCTTAAGAATCACACCTGAATTAGGTAAGCTCCCCCCACGCGTGCGTTTCGATTTGCCTATGCCCATGCCGCGCGTGCGTTTCGATTTGCCTATGCCCATGCCTCCGCGTTTCGAGGGGCCCAAGCCCCTAGTCCCTCCCACAAGGCCTCGGTCCGAGCCCTGAGTTCCTTCCCCTCCCCCAAGGCCTCGGTCAGAGCCCCGAGTTCCTACCCCTACCCCTACCACAAGGCCTCGGTCCAAGCCCCGCGTCCCTACCCCATCTAATACTAGGCCTCGGTCAGGGCCTCAGTCAGTGCCCCGCGTTCCTTCATCTTCCCCTCCCGTTCCTTCCTCTTCTCCTACCACAAGGCCCCGGTCCGAGCCCCGAGTTCCTTCCCCTCCCTCTTCTACACCGAGGCCTCGGGCCAAGCCCCAAGTTCCTTCCCAGCCCACGACATCCGCGCCCCCTACCCCCGCGACAGGCTGGACGCGCACGTCACACGCGCCATCACTGTCTACAACAACAGCACTAGCTGGGGGAACTTCATCCGGACCGTCCGAGGCCAGGGTGACACCCTCCACCCCGATGTGGCCACCATCCCCCATCCAGCAAGGGCCCTCCTTGACCACTACGGGAAGGACGGCACACCAGCAGCCATGTCGGGCCCCCCTTGGGACCAGCACAGGATTGCGGCTGCCATCCAATGGGGCCCTCACCAATCCTCCCACCAAGGCATTGACTTCCTTCGGGAGGAATATGCGGACATGCTGGACAAGCAACAAAGGACTGTCCTCCCAGTCAGCCTCATCCGAGACCTTCCCGGCCTCCGTCTCAGTCCCCGTGGCCTTGTACCTAAGCAAGGCCGGCGCCCCCGCATGATTTCTGACTACACCTACTCTGAAGTGAACCAAGACACCCTCCCTCTCGCCCCGGCCAAGGCCATGCAGTTTGGCCCCACGCTTCCCCGGCTCCTCACCAAGCTGCACCGCGCCCACCCCCGGTTTGGCCCCGTGTATATGTCCAAAATTGACCTCACCGGTGGCTTCTACTACTGGGTCCAGTTGAAACCAGAGGACACCATGATGCTTGGCCTCCTGTTCCCCTCTCAACCCAGAGAGGCTCCTCTCATTGGCATCCCCCTCACCAACCCTATGGGGTGGAAATCCAGCCCCCCCAACTTCTGCGCCTTCACGGAAACCATTGCTGACCTAGCCAATGACACTCTCTCCACCGGCCTAGAACAAGCTCGGCGACAGCCCCATCGGCTGGATCTGCTCTTGGAAGCCCATCCCGCCGACGTCAATCCCAAAGCCAGTCCCCTTTCCCCAGTCACGGCCCGGGTGTCTTCCCATAGCATGACCCCCCTCAAGAAGCCCGTGCGCTACTGGGATGTCTATGTGGATGACTTCTGTGGCCTTGCCCAAGGCAACCAATGGACCCGCCGTGCAATCAAGCGGGTACTCTTCCACTCCCTGGACAAAGTCTTCTGGCCTTTAGATGCCACTGACACCCCCTTTCGCCAGGAATCAGCTTTCCTTAAGAAGATGCTCAAAGGGGATGCCACTTGGACCACCCAGAAGGTCATCCTTGGCTGGCTCGTGGATTTCATCAACAACACCATCAGCCTTCCACCCCATCAAGTGGAGCGCCGCCACGAGATCCTTCACTCCATTGCACCTACACAGCGCCACATCCCCAGCAAGCAATGGCACCAAGTCCTTGGGGAACTCCGATCCATGGCGCTTGCCATCCCTGGCTCCATTGGTCTCTTCTCCATCCTCCAAGAAGCCTTTTGACACCAGGAACAGGGCAGGCAGCGCCTCTGGCTTACCAAGCGCGTCCACAGCTTTCTTTGCAACTTCCAATGGCTGGCCAATGACCTCTCCAACCGACCCACAGCCATTGCGGAGCTGGTCCCTGACACCTTACCCGCCACTCTCGGAGCCTGTGATGCCTCTGGCCTTGGCATGGGGGGCATCCACTTTGTGCCTCTCCCTGATGTCAAGATCCAGCCCATCATGTGGAGGCATCCCTTCCCCCAGTGGGTCTCTACCCAACTGGTCACCTTCGACAATCCTGATGGCACCATCAACAACAGCGACCTTGAACTTGCTGGATCCATTGCCCACAATGACATCCTTGCCCAAGCTGCCTGTGTTGCCGCCCGCACCACTCACAACTGCTACGACAACACAGCGGCTGTCTACTGGCAAAGGAAAGGCGCCACCACTACCACTGGGCCTGCTGCATACCTTCTCAGGATCCAGGCACTGCACCAACGGCTCTACCAATATGTCCCCCTCTGGGATTACATCCCAGGCCCTGTCAATCACCTCGCTGACCTCCTTTCTTGATCTGACCTCTCTGACACTGCCTTGCTCCACCACTTTAACACCGCCTATCCACAGGACTTGCCCTGGACCTTATGCCACCTCAGGCCTCCCATGCATTTCGCGCTGACCTTGGCACTATCCAGGAGACCATGCAAGCTTCAGTCACTGAACTCTATGCCAAGCGCAAGGATGCCCGTTGGGACCAATGGGTTCAATTCTGTTTGTCTCAAGGCTTTAACCCATGCCTCCACAGGATCCAATCCCCATCCTCCAGGTATTTGCCAAATGACTCCATGATGGCCGACTCTCCCGCAGCCACAAGCCCTTCCAATCTCGCACAGTATTGGACACCATCCGGTCAGTGGGACAGACGCTGGCCCGCTTGGGGACCAAAGACCCCCAAACCAACTCCACCGGCAGTCTTGACTTCTGGCTAACTGCCCAGTTCAAGGCCTATGCCAAGCTGGACCCGGCCCCCTCCCGGGTCAAGTCGGTTGCCATCACCCTGGTCATGCATGCCCTTCACTTTGCATATCATGAATCCCCTTCCCCTACCAGGCAGGCCATTGCAAACATGATCTGCATAGCCTTCTTTTTCTGTCTACGCCCTGGTGAGTACACCGGTACTACCAGGGACGACCAAGCCTTCCTTCTCCAAGATGTCTCCTTCTATCTTGGCTCCAAATTTGTCCAACACGACGGCCCTGTTCAGGAGCTCCAAGCTGCTACCTCTGTCACCCTCACCTTCACCACCCAGAAGAATGGGGATAGAGGGGAAGTGGTGGCTCATGCCAGGAGTGGTGACTCATTATGCTGCCCAGTTGCAGCCTGTGCGCACCAAGTCCTTCATCTCCAAAGCTGCTGCTCTCCCAGCTCTCCCTTCGGCCCGTCCCTCAAGCTTGCCAGTTACTCCGACAATGGGGTGCTAACCCTTGTTCGAGCAGCAACTGTCACTTCCTCCATGAGAGTCTATGCCCAGACCCTCTACCCTACCACTTGTTGTTACTCTAAAAATCGACCAAAAGGATAGGATAATTAAAATTTAAAGAGAATGTGAGCTCATGGAGACGCTCTTATTTTTACTATGTATTTTGGACTGTGTCGGGCCTCTCTGTATTTTATGTAGTAGAGATCTTCCCTGTTTATTGGTTGCCAACACTGTTGCTGCTGTAGTTGCTGTATTAGTGTCGTGTCGGTCATGCTGTATTGGTCATTCAATGATATTGGTCTTTTACAAGGTTAAGTGTTTCGTTCGATAGGCCTTCTGCTTGATCGTGATATATGGAATAAATGAGGTCCATTTGGATTTGGTATTGATTTTCATGATTGCAATAAGTAGTTTCCTCACGGGCTGTTATGTGTATTCAATTGAATGCACATATGGGATCCAAGTGTTTACTTATCGGTCTGGTCTTTAATGATGTCTTGTTCCGAATCGTTTAACCTGTTTTGTTTGTAACCTTAAGTGGAATCGTTTTTACCATTTAAGGGTTTTCAAGTAGTGGAGGTGTGTTTGAATCTAAGTCAGATTCGAAGGTGAATATTCATACCCCTATGGCCTCGTGTCCGACATCGTCTCTTAGTCTGTTTGTACCTCTGTTTTGTTTTTCGTAGCGTTTCTACGGTGTTTCTGTTGCTGTATTTTAGCCGACAACACACCCCTTGATCCAACATAATATCATCGCTGGATTAGATGTTGGATTACTGTCGATGTATCTTTCTTACGATTCGGTTGTAACGTTTGTTCGCGTCATTCAACATTGATTCAACCTGAGTAGTGGCCCAAGATGTATCTTGTGTGTCGCGCGTGTAAGGTCCAATCTTGAGGATTCAATCGGAAGATATGAGAAGTATCAATGACCAAGAGTAAGTGCTTGAATATGGAGAGTTCGCGGAATCAACGAGTAGAACCAGGTTGGAAACAGGTTCATTTAGTATCAATTAATGGTGGAAATCGGATCGCTTGGAGACATATCGAGTCATTGAGGATTGATCATCCACGTCGTAGGATAGAATCAAGGGTATGGAGAAAGCAGGATGGATTCAGTCGTTTGGAATCGATTGAAGGAGAGTGAAGAAATCAACTGTATCAATTGAACTTATACTGGAACAGAAGGCTCTGGGGTTAAGATCTCGACGGAGGGGAAGGTCGATGCGTGATGGTATCGATGAACGGAGCTCTTGTGCATTGATTAGACTTGAGTCATGAGTCATGTATTGTTCATGAGATCGATAGGTGGACTGATCGGAGTTGTTCTTAAAACCAGGTCGGTAGCATGTTGGGCATCGATTAGTCGTAAAATCAATTGAACATAGAATTACAGACCCATGTAATGTGGAGTAGAAGAGACGTGGTGTAGAATCAAACGTCGACGGAGGTGACGTATGTTGAAATCTATCAACGTCACACAGAGGATAGAGTCGAACGTCGGAAATAGAGTTGACTGCTTCAAGCCGCAGATGTAGGATCGAATGTGGAGAAGAAGGAGTCGACAGTCGACGAAGGGATCAACCATAGTATAAGCTGAATGTAGTCTTAGCTTTGATTCAATTGGCGAAAAGAATCATATGAGTGGATTAGGGATGAGACGGATCGATTGAACTAGGATAGGAGACTCAGATCGTTGAGAATCGAATGGTAATGGTGGGGAGATCCATTGTAGAATAGATTCGGACGCTTTAAGTATCGTAGGAGGAAGATGACTCGAGTTGTTGAAGATTAATTGATTGGAGAATTGATTGACTGTAGGATCATGAAGAGATATGCCAAAGAATCAAATGTTGATGGAGAGGAGAGTTCACGATGTTAATTCATAGGTGAGGTGGGATTGTTGATATCACGGATGGGATAACAATGGCGTGGAATGGAGGGCTCCAAAGTATCGAGTTGTCTTGATAGCCTGGAGTTGAACTGAAGTAGATGACTCAGGAGGAATCGTATGTAGTCAAAGGTTTGATTCGGCCGTGGAATACAACCAAATGAGTTGATTAGAGACGAGAGAGATCGAGTCGTGATCAGTTGTAGTAGCATAGAATCGCATTAAGAGATAGATTGAGTCATGGATGAGCAACTGCTTCAAGCCGTAGGATGGGGTCGCCGTAGAGATGAAATATGACATTGAGGATTGATTGTCTTGAGGTATGATCGATTCGCAGATGGGTATTGATGAATCAAATTGTTGTGAATCATTAAGCCGGATTGGTATATCGCCAATGGAGGGGAGATCAATGCTCTTAGCTGGGACCGAATGTAAATAGTGTCACACGTCAATGGAGTGGGGATCGATGGTGTCAGCGGAATCAATCGGAGGGTTTGATCGACGGTCGACAAAAGGATTGACCATAGTATACTAGTATTTCGAATATTGTCTAAGGGTATGAGACTGGAGAATCTGAATCATTGAATTGAAGTATCGACTCGTTGGGACGGAGGATTGATTGAAGATTGGAGATATAACTTCGATGAATCAGAGCAGAAGCCGAATGTAGTCGTAGCTTCAATGTGGTCATGGAGTAGAATCAGATGAGTCGATTACGGATGAGAGAGATTATTGATTGGGTAAAGAGTGGAGTGAATGATTGAACAATTCTTGTCTGATATCTCGGATGGGATACGCAATGATTGTTTGAAAGGAGATATGATTGGTTGAACTTGGATCGTAGAATAACGGATCCATCAAGCTTTTCGTAGGTGGTCAATAGCTTCGAGCCGTAGGATACTAGGATGAAACGTTGGAGAATCTAGGTAGTGTATGATGTCCGTAGAGTCAATCTAATGCAGTTGTTCCAGTAGGTGGGGATTCGAACGGGAGACTTGGAAGGGGAATCCAACAATTCCAACCTAGAGATGGATCAAGGCATTGAGGTTTGCCGTAGAAGGCGATTGACATGGGGAAGCGGAGGGCAATCTCATGGTTGTGGATCATACGTAGAAGCCTTAGGACGTAGGACATACACCCCCTGATCCACAAGCAGGAGGGAATAATGTATAGACGGGAAGACGCTGGTAAGTGGTCGCGATGGCTAATGGGAACCGGGAAAAAACGGTGCAATAATGTGGAACCTGATGCGGGTGGACTCAAGCATCATAGGGAGAACATTTGATTGGCATAGGAGCGGGAGACATTCCCGGAACCAGAGAGATGACATCGTCAGGACTGAGGAGTGAGCGTATAACGAATAGTAAAGATCGTAGCGATTATCGATTTCGAATTGATGGGGTCGTAGAAAGCGTTGGAAGGTAGATGGCAACGAGAAGAAATCGTACATTTGATCACAGAAGGTAACTTGAGTATGGATGGGCACGTGGGATCAAGTCGGACCAAACAAACGTATCATGATCGTATATGCGTTTCCAAACGTAACTTGATGGATTGTAGGTTGGGAGGAGACCAAGTCAGAGATCAAGTCGATTGATAAATCGGATTTCCTGATGTGGTGCGTCATTCTGGGATACACCCCCTGATCCGGGGCGGAAGACATTGATCGGAATGGAAGGAGCCTTTTATCACAGGAAGGAAAAATGGAAGGTACAACGTAATGTTGATGGGAGAAAGATCTCAAAGCATTATACCCGGAACCAGAGTTGTAGCATGACGAAGATACTGTTGGAACTGGCTGTGTGAGTATTTAAGTCAATCGGAATATGAATTCGTAGGCACATGGTGATTGATTGATCGAGGATCTTTGGGTAACATCGATTAATCATAGGTACAAGTCGGATGTATTTGTCGTGGTGGTCATCATAGATCGAGTTGTGCCCTATGGGTAAGGAGTCGTGAGGACTGGCTGGGACAGAAGGGAATGGCCCGGCAGGGGAGCCGGAGGGGCGATAGAGTAAGTGATGATCAAAGGAGAACGAAAGATGGAGCAATCATGCTTAACTCATTGTGGATGAATGCAAGCGTCGTAGATAACGCTAGACCGGTTGGCTATTAAATCGTAGAACGTGACATGATCGGAGAGTTTGCGATACATAGCTGGAGTATCGAGTGGATGGCGAATTAAACATCAAGTTGTAGAATACGATTGATGATCGAGGCGAAGATGATGGAGTGGTCGCAGATATCAACTGGAATGATTTGTGGAAAATCGAGAGGAACTGATTGGACGTGGATACGGGCAAGTTGGATCAGAGCCTAAGGGTCACAATTTGGTGGGTACATAGGTAATCAAATCAACGTAGGATAGAATCGTTTGATGTCTTGGAGGAAGACGTAAAGATATATCAATTCGTGGATCCAGAGCCCCATAAGCAAATCGGATACGATTGATGGATCGTAGAGATCGAATCGTAGGGATCGATTTAAGAAACGTGATATCGATTGGGAGATTCGTAGTATTGTAATCGAAGCTTGGGGACACCGGTCATTGCAGGTCTAAGAGCAAGTGTTCCAGTATCGGGGACAATTCATGGACCATATAACGAATCGTAGAAATTGATGGAGATTGAATCGAAGGTGGCGGATGAAGGGGAGAAGGAAATGCCCCTGCAAGAGGCCCGGAAGGTTGAAAGGGGAGCTTGTGATGTATCGAGGTATACACCCCCTGAGCCAGAATGGATGACATCGGTCATAATGGAGGAGAGGGTTCCAAGTATTGGAGCAAGATGCGCAGCATCGATTTGCACGAATACAAGGGGAAAAGCACGGCCGGACTGCAGAGAGGCATGTCACAAAGCGGTTTTGACATGCTTGAGCATTGGTTTGCATAGAACAAGCCATGGGGACAAAAGCCGGTTGATCATAGAATAGTTGCCACCAATTGTAAACGAAGCGTGGATCGTATCCGAGTTCGCAGATACAAGTTGGATGGCACAGTTCATTAAATCATTTTAGTGCTCAATGTGGGATGGCAAAGAGATAACCAAGGTTCGTAGATGAAATCGTAGAGGTCAAGTGAACGACATCAAAAGAGAAGATGCAGGTGAAGCCAAGTAGCGGAGAGATCGGATGATCGATCGAATTGTAGAACGCGATCGAATGGTAGAGTTTGATCAATCGTTTGATCAAAGTTAACAACGCGTATGAATGGTAGGAATACTAGGGTTGATCGCAAATCGGATCGTAGTATCGAGATGTCATCACCTATAGTGATCATCAACACGAAGAAGATTGATGGGTTGTAGGTCAAAAATAGTGACCAATATACGGGGACAATTGACAGATCATAGATGTAATCGTAGAAACTGACGTAAACGTCGTTAGATCGTGGATCAAATCGGAGAATTGTAGATCTTGGTATGACTAGTTGTTTGCTGGTGGGAGAGCAAAGTGGTCATGCTCGGAGAGTGAGTGGGCAGTGTTTCAGTGGGATACTTGAAGTCGCTTGTAGCCTTGGAGCAATGTAAGTAGTAGCTTCATGTGCATGATGAATAAATTCCTTGAGGCTCATAAGTAAATTCCCTTAAGCGTACTATTAGGAAAAGCTCTGGAGTGTGTGCGCGTGCACGCGTCCAAATTGAGCGTCATGCGGTTATCCAATGCACACCCCTTGATTCACACTTATAGAATAGAATGCCATGGTTCAGAAGAATTCCATGGTTGTAAATGATACAAAACTATAGGGTAAATGCCACGGTCGCGAAGTATACTAAAACCGTAGGGCAGTTAGTCGGAAGTATCATAAGACCAATTCATTGACAAGGTGTTAGCATGTAGGTGGTACAGCTTGATCTTGAGAGTATCGTAGAAAGCGCGTGATTGGACATCGATCCGCGTAATTAGATCAGTCGGTTGTCGAATGAACGGGCGAACATCGAAGGGGAAACGGATTCGTAGTGTGTCATTGCGGTATACATCTCTTGATCCGGAGCCGATTGCATTGACCGGAATGGAAGCGACTTGTCCAAATAGGTCGTAGAATCCAATGTCGAAACCAGGAAGAATCGTGCAGGGCGACAGAAATGGAAGACCTTGAATTGAATCGTAGATTGAAACGTAGCGGTCAGTCGAGAGTGTCATAAAACCAATTCATAGACAAGATATTAGCATGTAGATGATACAGCTTGACCTTGAGTGCATCCCGATGTCGTTTGGTGAGGCACACAACTTGTAGTTGCCTAGTAGAGAAGGGAACGCGTGCTGTGATATTGGAAGGAGTGGCCACAACATCAAAATCAATCATCTGACGACCCTCATGACTCACTTTGGACCATAGGGGTTGCAGTGAAGAAGCGCCAGGAGACTTGGGTAGGGAAGCTGGTTTTGGCAAGCGGCGGAACACCAGCATAGATTGACTCTGAGGATTAAATAATGTCCGTCGGAAGTTGGCTGGCGGCCCTGAGAGAGCTTCGACAGGGGTCACTACAGCATTGGAATTAACCGTCTTGGTGTTGGTGTGAACTATGCCGGTAGCACCAGAAGGAATGGTCGCGTTGACATTGGCTTCGGCGGGTTTGATAGGGACCAAGATGGGAGCGTCCGGGGGAGCGGCCTTCGGTGTGGTATATTTTCGCTGTAGTAAATTGGCAAATTGGGCCCTGGATGCGGTGGCAGATGGTGGGTCTCCGGTGTAGGCTTGCATGAAGAGGTCAGGGCGCCATTTGTTTTTGAATCGCCAATGGATGATAGTGAGTTCAAATAAGACGATAGGTTCTTCATCAGTGTTGGTTCGAATCGCATGCTCGGCTGTTGCATCAAATTCTGTCTTGTATCGCATTCGCTTGGTAGGCCCATTGTTTGTAACATGTTTGATAACACATTTGCTGAGAAGATTGTGACTTCATCCAATTGCTTTTGTGATGCAATTTAGAATGTGGAGTTGTGGATCCGGCGATATTTCTAGTGGTTCTTTATCTTCTTTGGCGTCACGGGTCACAAAGAATTCTGAGAGTTCATCTTTGTCAATGATTTCAGAGTATGCGGTGTTGAGGGACGCGGCCGCAGTAGGGTTGCTAGCGCTGGTGAATCGAAATTCAATTCCAAAGATTGGAGTCCAGTCAAATGGAGTCGGCATGGTCGAGACTGTAAGCGTTCCTTCGGCTTTTGTTCTTCAAGCTGTTGTTACGATGTGCGGTTTAATTAATCGTCGATGTTATCGTCGATGATGGCGTGGATTACCAAAGCGAAGTGTCGTGCGTTGTTCAGCGGTCACAGATTACGTAATCCGTTGTGGTGATAAAAGAGCGTACGAGAAAACGATCGTCGGCGTTCTTGAATTAACCGGAGCTTGGTCGTGGATTACAAAAGAACCGAAATACCGTCGGAACGATCCGCGGAGAAATAGCCGGCAGCCGGAGAAGCGTAAAAGGAGTAACCAAGTGTCGTAGATCGGAGGTTGGATCGATTATCGGAATATCGTCGATGGAATAATTGATCGACGGATTAATCGGAGAAGTCGGCGAGAAAGCAACTGTCAAAGTGAATTGCCGTAGGGTTTTGGAATGACGATTCGCGGTATTATCTTGTGAGAGATAACAAGGAGTCAAAGGTAGGAGTTTGTGGAACGTAATCCTCGTCGGTGTTATGGATTTATCGGAAAATCAAATGATCGGTGGAACAATCCGCATAGGTGCGTCGATGGTCCTTTATGTGGATGATGGACGCGGAAGGAGAAATAGATGATTGCGACCGGCGTGTCCGGTGCAATGGGCTTTTTCTTGTAATCAAATCAGAGAACTGGTTGTGGATTACAACGTGGGCAGGGCGAGTACAGCCCCTGATCCACAAGCAGTGAAGAAGAGGGGAAGGAAGATCGGGAAACCCGACTTCAAAAAGAGTGAGATGGGGGGAGGCCAAGAATGTGCCACACAGTGAGCTAAGCACGACACAATTTCCTCTGGATTTAACCGACAGTGGAGGTGCTGAATGGTCGGAGATAGGTAGCTTAAGGTAAACACTAGTGCTCTTGCGGGACACGAGTGTAAGTTATAAGGGCTCTATAACCTGTTGTTACTCTAAAAATTGACCAAAAGGATAGGATAATTAAAATTTAACGAGAATGTGAGCTCATGGAGACGCTCTTATTTTTACTATGTATTTTGGACTGTGTCGGGCCTCTCTGTATTTTATGTAGTAGAGATCTTCCCTGTTTATTGGTTGCCAACACTGTTGCTGCTGTAGTTGCTGTATTAGTGTCGTGTCGGTCATGCTGTATCGGTCATTCAATGATATTGGTGGTCTTTTACGAGGTTAAGTGTTTCGTTCGATGGGCCTTATGCTTGATCGTGATATATGGAATAAATGAGGCCTATTTGGATTTGGTATTGATTTTCATGATTGCAATAAGTAGTTTCCTCACGGGCTGTTATGTGTATTCAATTGAATGCACATATGGGATCCAAGTGTTTACTTATCGGTCTGGTCTTTAATGATGTCTTGTTCCGAATAGTTTATACTGTTTTGTTTGTAACCTTAAGTAGAATCGTTTTTACCATTTAAGGGTTTCGAAGTAGTGGAGGTGTGTTTGAATCTAAGCCAGATTCGACAGTGAATATTCATACCTCTATGGCCTTGTGTCCGACATCGTCTCTTAGTCTGTTTGTACCTCTGTTTTGTTTTTCGTAGCGTTTCTACGGTGTTTCTGTTGCTGTATTTTTAGCCGACAACACCACTGGCATTTCCCCTGCAGCAATCTCTGCTCGCTCCCTTCGCGCAGGTGGGGCTATGGCCCTGCTCCAGGGCAAATGTGACTCTAATGTCATCAAGCTCCTTGCCAGATGACACAGTGACTGCATGATGAGATACTTGCATCAGCAATCCCTCCCCATTCAAGAATCTCGCCTCTGTCATGTTCAACAATGGAACATACTCCTTCCTGCTAGAGGAATGGGTGCTGGCCGCGGACCCCACCCCTGCTGGCAGCTCTCTTTGAGGCACCCATGATGCCTCTCCCCTCCCTCACTCTGCTCCTAGCTCAAGCTCACGCTCTGCCCCTTGCTTGAGCTCTCCACGACGTTCCCACCCAGTGGCTTGTGAGGCCGGTCCCTTAGTTTGCTGTGCCCACACACACCGGCGTACAGTCAGGCTTAACAGCTTGGGCTGTTAAGCCTCTGGCTGTTAAGCCTTTTCTGCCATTGGGCCACAAGCCACCGGGTGGTAACGCCGTGGAGAGCTCAAGCGAGGGGCAGAGCGTGAGCTTGAGCTAGGAGCAGAGTGAGGGAGGGGAGAGGCATCATGGGTGCCTCAAAGAGAGCTGCCAGCAGGGGTGGGGTCCGCGGCCGGCACCCATTCCTCTGGCAGGAAGGAGTATGTTCCATTGTTGAACATGACAGAGGCGAGATTCTTGAAGATGGGGAGGGATTGCTGATGTCATAACAGCAGTCTATAAATCAAAGCGTCCAATGACAATGATCCATTGGAGTGATCCAATCATGCTCTGATACTTTTGAATATCAGTATCATCCAATAATGACGTTTAATCGAGTCCGGGGTGATCATTCTCAGCGAGGGGTGAATGATATCTTGTGGTAGGTTTGCAGCCAAACATCTGTTCATACAAAGCCTCCATTTTCTCAATGAACTTGATGGGGTTCATGCAGAGTACACCATGTTCATCCCTCTCGAAACCACATCCCAAATGGAAGTTCATAGGTCCGGAACCTTTCAGTTTGAAGTTGTAAGGTTCTGACTGTAGGATAACCAGAAACATTTCGGGGTTGGCCATGCATAAGCACAGGTCGTCAACATAAGTGCATATGAGCTCATATACTGGCTCCCCATGTTTGTTCTTGCCAGGCTTGATCAAGATTTCAGGCTCTGCCTTGGATCGTTCAAAGCCTACTAGTTTGATAAGGCATGCAGCAAGAAGATCACCAAAACACTTTCCAGACGAGCAGAGTCCATATATGGCCTTGTAGATGACTAGAAGATGTCCTTCTAGGGGTCCAAATTCAGCTCCAGCCTTTATGCATACTTTCTCGCAAGTGACGGCTTTGAGATACGCATTCCCAATGTCAGTTCCTCATGCTTCTAAGCTATTCAGCTCAGCAAGGAACAGGCACATGCGCAGGCCTCTGAGAGAAACAACACCAGCATATACACTGTGAACAGGGGCTTCAGTGAGACTACCATTTGCAACCAGCCAGGCTTTGTGCCGACCATTGTGCTTGACAGCATGAATCATGTGGACCTTGATCTGTTGAAAACCAGAGGGTATATTGCCAGCCTTGTAGATACCTTTGTCGATAAAGGTGTCATACTTTTGTAGCTGTGACATTTCAAGGGCTATGACATCCTGCCACTTAGTGTTGCCATTGGCTGTGTCAAACTGGATGGCTTCTTCATGGTTGCGAGCGGTACAGAATGACCAAAGCTTGGCTTGACGAATGAGCCGGTCTAGCTTCTTTGTTCTTCGGGCAAGGGAAACAACGCGCTTGAGATGTTTTCAACCAGGTTTATCAAGCATGTTGTTATCCTTGGCATATTTGGCAACAGTAACAGGGTCATCTGCAGCTACATTGGATAGGGGCTCATATGTGCGCTCCATATTCTCCCATTCAATCCATAGGTTGTATTTGGAGCCTTTGTACTATTGGGGGTGATTGTTGTGAAGTGGACCTTGGTGGCCAAGGATGCGTCGAAATGACCAGAGCTTTCCATCTTCTTGAGTGACATCCCTATGGATATAATTCATTACATCATTGAATGCAATGATATCTTTGAGTTCGTCATCTGTATGCTTGCATCTGAACTTGATGAAGTCCTTGTTTTGCTCAAGGCTGTTGTCTTCAACGTCAACAATGGTCAATCGTTTCTGAGTGCCATCAGGGAGAGCCATCAAAAAGGATCTGCCTTGCAAGTCATCCACAGGGATGGCTGGGATGGTGATGGGCTTGCCATCATCAGCAATTTAAGCGTTGCCTTCTTCATTGGTAACAACTACTTTGAATGGACCAACAGATGGAGTAGCAGGATTGGTGGGTGGAGGCTGGACTTCACTAACATCAAAATATGCTAGCTCGGGGGGATCAAAATCATCTTCAGTGAGAGGGACACCGCCAGGGGTTTTGCTGAAGATGTGAGAGGTTGGAGGGCCATCAAAAATCTCCCCATAGTTGGTAGGGAGTGAAGAAGGCGCGTAGTTTGGAGTATTAAGAGCCTTGGGATAAAGAAAACTAGGTAAGGATGGCTGTGGGAGGACCAAAGGTGTGGTAGACAGAGGGGCAGAAGCAGGCTGAGGAGCCTGATGATGGGAAGGACTATCACAAAAGGATTTAGGGAGGAGAGCAGCATCTTTTGCTTTCCTCCATGCAATGAAGCCATCATCAGTGAACAGGCCAGCACGCTTGTTACGATGGTCAGGATTCAAAGCTGTGCAAACACCAGATCGGTTGAGAAGTTTGTTGGTAATAGGGTCCCAAATCTTGAAACAGAGGCCATTGCCAACATGCTCAGCAAGGCCAACAAAATGACCGAGGCATTCGGTGGTCTGGGAGCCAAATTGGGTATCTTGAGTCTTGTATAAACCGGTTCAAACCAAAAGAAACTTAGGTAAGCGCTGATATCACCTAAGACGCCAGTAGCAATGAAAATAGGCTGCTTGTCAGAGAGATTGGGGTCAGACAAATGATTGAGTAGACCTGCAATATACGTCGGACGTACGTCATGCAGAGAAGCCATAGGTGTGGTGGTGGGGTGCCTGTGCGGTCCATAATCCAATTGACAATGCGTTTGAAGGTTTGATATCGCCGTTCGAATATGTTTTGGTGTTGATGATAGGGTTCACTTTGCCATAAGCCAATCCAAAGCATCTTAAGATTATCTAGGACACTCTTGCTGGATTGGTATGAGCCATGGTCATAAAGGAGTCTGAGAGGTCTGCCCCATTTTCAAACAAAGTTTTGGAAACACGGGAGGAAATCAGCAGTAGTTCTCATTTCTTCGACATGGATGATATGAGACTTCCGGCCAAAAAAGACTTGGGCAAGTTTAGAGCCACCATTGATAGCAGGAGTATCGGAGTAGACAGCATCGGAGAGAACATTGTCATGAAAGGGGCGAACATTCATGGCCGGTTGTAGTGATTGGAATCGCTTGAAGATGTTGCCATCTGGACTGTAGGTCAAGGATCCATACTGTGTGGAATTGGAAAATGTGGCCTTGATGCGATCCATGGATATCCAGGCAAAGAAAGGCTTGAGAGAAAGGTAATCCGTATCAGCCGGTGACTGCACATGTGGCATAGCACGGAGACAAGTGAAGGGAGACCAAGCTGAGCATCGAGCCAGGACTTCTTGATGAATGGAATCAGTGGGGCTAAGCCAGAATGATTGGTTGGCGGTATCCAAACTCTGGAGGAGAGGAGAGGGAGACCGTTGGGAAACAAAGGATTCCACAGATGCGGGTGCTTGGACAGTGTGTCGCCGGTTACCAAACTCATCATAATCTGAGTAAGGTAGGAGATGGGAGGTAGGTGGATAATTCTGGAGGAAGATATCATCCTGAGGGCTCAGCTCATTGTCAAGTACGGAAGGATTCCAATGCTGGTCACTGGTCATGATAACATGCGGTAACTGGGAGAATTCGTCACTGGTATACTTGCGCATGGCCAAATATGGAAGGCCATGGCAAATACTGAGAGGAAACACATCACCGTCTGTAGTGGAAATAACTTGCTTGCCACCAGTCTTGATGGAGGTATCATCAACAGTGGAGAAGTGGGCCTCCATTTGTCCAGAGGACAGGATGGATGGGAATTGACCAGTGTAAGCACACTCATGGAAAATGAGGATGACAGGGCCGCGGTTGGAAATGGAGTAGGCGCCACATGTTGCAATTGGTATGTTTTGGATCTGATGGTTGTTGATGCCTGTGACATTGACGTACCAAGGTGGAATGTCCTTAGAGATAAGGCACGCATCATCTCCTATGATACACCCGTTGGCGCCTCTATCAACCATGGCGTAACCTGGGGTGGAGACATTGGTTCTGTTGGAGTGATACACCATGGTGGTGTAGCCGTCGACAACTGGAGATTCAGGCACCGACCAATAGTGGAATTTGGCAACCAGGGAAGAGCCGCTGACAGGGACGAAGGTATTGCCTTCTTTTCTGTAGAGGATTGAAGGGTTGTCAGCGAGGAATCTTGCAGGATGAGCTGAGGAAACAGATGACTTGAGGGGGCAATTATCAGCCTCAGAGGCTGCTTTGTAAACACCCAAGGAGGCATGGAATGCACTGCGAACATCAGCTTCAGCCTCAGGGGTAAGCTGAGAGGGTGATGTGATGGTAGAGGGCGTTGTGGCTTGATCAACAACAATAGAATGCTCGTACGCACGCCTACTGATGGGTTTGGTTGAATTGGGATCAGGTGGTTGGTCTGTCATCAATTCTGGTTGGAGGCAGGCAACCAGTTTTTGCTTGTCTTCTGCACGCATAGACAACCATGTCTTCATACCATGTTTGGTGAGGGTCTGCCAGACAGGGGATGCTAACCTGGTGCTAGGATCAGGGGCACATCCTGCGCAATACACAGCATAATCCTGAAAATCTCCATGGAAGTCAAGTGGTAGTGGGTAGTAGTTTGAATTGCCGGTTACTAGTCATGCAGGTGGGCTTTAATGGATGGACGGCGGCTTGGCTGAGAAAGTGTTGCTTGAGAATCTAGCCTTGTAGCCTCCAGCAACAGGATAGTTTGAGCTCACTAGTTGCCCTGGCTTGGTTGTGTCGAAAATCCTGTAGATCTGTTGTTGTCAGTGGGTCATCGACCTTAGTGAATTGCTCACTCAGTTGGTAATAATAATAATAATAATAATAATATACGTATTTAAGTAACTTTAACCACCGAAGGTGGATCTAAACTACTCAGTCTGTATCCAGACTTTAACGTCGCCTCAATCAAAGAGAGTTTAAGCCCCAAGTTGTAGAACGACAAATTTGTCAAACGAATCCTGAAAGCGAGCGGGGAAGGGACAAAGAACAAACCGATAACGATGCCCGAAGCAAAAGCTTAGCATGGCAATCATACAGTAGGGAGGGTAGGAGGAGCGGCACGGAGTACAGCAATGGGAAAAACACAAAGAGCAACACTGGGGGCGAAGCTCGGGTATAGACGTGGGGTAGGACTTGGAGTTGCACTGGAAGCGGCACTGGAATCAGAGCCAAGTGAGACACGGGTAACTGCTACTACACGCTTTGCATAAGTGGGTGCGGACGCTGTCATAGCTGAGGGGTCTGTCGGGAGGTCGAAGCTTGTTAAAATGTTCCAGTTTGCCAAACCACGTGGTGATGAATTTTACTTTGGTATCCTTCCAGTTGATCAAATCCAGACTCAATAGGTCTTGCATGACAACAGAGGTGTCAAACACCTTAGACTTGGATTGGATGTGCAATTTTACAAAGTCGAAGTAGGCTTGGCGTCCATTGCTGCTGCTAGTATGGCTTAACACACATGAAGAGGATATGTCACTTTGAAACACATACAGGAGGAGTGTCCAAAAGAATGCACATTGCTTGTGGTACAGATTGGCTTCATACCCGGAGGATGATTGGGGTGACCAATTGGGATCGAGGAATGGGGAGGTGTTGATATCCGTTGACTCGAGCTTGGCCTTGAATTTTACAAGCCAATGCTCAAATCTAGCGTCATTGTTGAGTACGGGGAGTGTAGTCTCATCTCGAGATTTTCATGTCCAGGACTCGTATCTCAACTGATCAGAGGATTTAGCACTGGCATGGCCTTGACTATTTTGGGAGCTGAACCGTTTGACACGTCTGATAACTGTCATGCGACCCAACGTGACCCCTCGCAAGCCCTATTTTCAGAAAATCAACCCTGCCTTTGTTATGCGCAAGTGCATTTTTCAAATTCACAATTTTTGTGGTGAAGAGTTTTGACCCCCCTCAGGTTGCGACAAAAACTCTCCCTGATGACTCAAAATGTCCATTGATCTCTCAATTTGGACCAAATTGATTTAAAAAATATAATTCTCACTACCAAACTTCCTAACCTTAACCCAAGATATGAAATAAAATTATTTTAAGAAGTGTTTGTTTGCTCCTTTGCCGCGTTCCACACTGTGTACAAAATACCACAATAAATACACAGTACAAAAACCATGTACAAGTCTACAGGTAATGAACATGTGTGTGCTCCGTACACTGAAATCTCTTAAAAAAAAGAAAAAGTGAAAAGACCCTGCAAACACAGCAGAAAAACCCTCAAAGACATGATTTATTTTTGACAGGAATTCCGTTCATCGAAATCACCGATGTCATTAACTTCCATTTTGACAACCCTGCAACAACCCTTCTGATTCTCCTTCACTAGAAGAGACCATGAAGGTTCACCACCATACAAATAGTACAAAATGACACCAACTTAAATACCTACACATTACTCTACTTCATATTCGATCAGAAAGGGTATTCAAACGGCAAAGACAATGACAACTACGGGCCCTACTCCGACCCATCCCTTTCCTCTTGGATAAAGTAGAGAATGGAGGCAGACATCATGATGTACAAACCCTACCAGGTTTGAACACCAGCATGTTACTATACTGATTTGCTGACCAGGAATGACAATCAAAGGGCGATCGAACGGCAAATTAGGAAGATCCAAACACCATTTCCATTTTGACGACCATTCTATTTCTCCTACTGTAGAACAGACCATGAGGGCTCACCACCGTACAAATAGTACAAAATGACACCAACTCGAATACCTACACGTTATTCTACTTTGATTTTGATTGGGAAGGGTATTCAAATGGCAATCAAGCGGCTTTTTGGAGCGGCGTTTCGAGCAGCGTTTTGAGCAGCAGGAAGCCAGCAGCAAGCAGCAGCATTTTGGAGCAGCAGGAAGTCAGCAGCAAGCAGTGGCGTTTCAAGCGGCGTTTGGAGCAGCAGGAAGCCAGCAGCCAGCAGCAGCGTTTTGAGCAGCGTTTTGGAGGAGCAGCAGGAAGCCAACAGCCAACAGCCAGCAGCGTTTTTGAGCGGCGTTTCAAGCAGCAGGAAGCCAGCAGCGAGCAGCGGCGTTTTGGAGCAGCAGGAAGTAAGCAGCCAGCAGCCAGCAGCCAGCAGCCAGCAGCCAGCAGCCAGCAGCCAGCAGCCAGCAGCAAGCAGCCAGCAGCCAGCAGCCAGCAGCCAGCAGCCAGCAGCCAGCAGCCAGCAGCCAGCAGCCAGCAAGGATAGCGTCTAGCAATAGCGATAGCGATAGCAACAGCAAATAGCGAGAGCAACAGCGACTAGCGAGAGCAACAGCGACTAGCGAGAGCAACAGCAACTAGTGAGAGCAACAGCAACAGCAACAGCAACTAGTGAGAGCAACAGCAACAGCAACTAGCGAAAGCAACAGCAATAACAACTAGTGCCTAGCAAGAGCAACAGCAATAACAACTAGTAGTGGCTAGCGAGAGCAACAGCGACTAGCGAGAGCAACAGCAACTAGCGAGAGCAACAGCGACTAGCGAGAGCAACAGCAACTAGCGAGAGCAAAAGCAACAGCGACTAGCAAGAGCAACAGCAAGTGTAACAGCGAGAGAGTTCATTCTATTCTCCCACCAAATCCACCATCCAATCAATCAAATCGAACCCCCCACCAAATCCAATTGATTGAATCGAGTCCAGCATCAAGTCCACCATCCAATCCATCCAACACCCACACCAACATCACCGTGTTGCCTTGTTGCTTGCTCTGTTGTGTCGGATCGATTCGATGTTGACAATCCATTGCCATTGTGGCTGAACGTTACGATCCTCCAGGGAAAATGCCGCACCTCAAGGGAACCCTAACCTCTTTTTACTGTGATAAAAAAGAAATAATAACAGAACGGCATTGTTAGAATAATGTTTCAAATTTGTTCGCACCTCATCGGCAAATTAATTCCTTGTTGCTGTTTAATATGTTTGTGTGCACCCAAACAACACTATCTATCCAGCAATTCCTCTCTCGTCCTGGTCTCTATTGTCTTTTTTCAGCCAAGGCAGTTATTTTGGACTAAAATACCTCGAGCCTGAATTCCCTGCCTAGTGATCATTGCTGATCAGTTCAGTGGGATTCAAAGTTCTCAGACGGAGTGCCAATCGTACAAGTACGGTAAAGCAGCTCTACTCAAGATAAGTTCAGTAAGATTATGAAGGGAAACAGTACTTTTTGCCGGCGACAAAAAAAATCACACTGTAAAACCACACTGTAAGACCACACTGTAAAATTACTGCAAAATCACACTGTAAAATCACTTTTTGCTGTGTGTGTGTGTGTGAGAGAGAGAGAGAGTTTTTTTTTGTCGTAGTAGAAAAAAAAATACTTTTTGTTGTGTGTGTGTGTGTGTGTTCAAAAAAAAATCAATACTTAACCTGTGAGATCTAATTCACTAAATATAGAACAGTGAAGAATAATTTGATTTTCTTAAATAAAATAAGAAGGTTAAGTAAATAAATCGCGCGTCGCGCGTGTTTTGAATATAGAATAACAAAGAATAAGCGCGCGCGACGCGCTCGATATAGCCCTTATTTTTAGTTAGCGTTCTCAACTTGTGATACAGTGAGATCTTTCATGTACCGGTGATAACTTCTGGTAACGAATAATTTCTGGTACTGAACTTGCGTAGCTTTCTACTACAGTAGCTTTCTACACCATTTTTTTACTAGATAATTTCTGGTAACGCATTTGTGTAGCATCCTACGACAGTAGCTTTCTACACAATTTTCTCACTAGATAATTTCTGGTATTGAATTTGCGTAGATTTCTACTACAGTAGCTTTCTACACCATTTTTGTACTAGATAATTTCTGGTAACGCATTTGTGTAGCATCCTACGACAGTAGCTTTCTACACAATTTTCTTACTAGATAATTTCTGGTATTGAATTTGCGTAGATTTCTACTACAGTAGCTTTCTACACCATTTTTGTACTAGATAATTTCTGGTAACGCATTTGTGTAGCATCCTACGACAGTAGCTTTCTACACAATTTTCTTACTAGATAATTTCTGGTATTGAATTCGTGTAGATTTCTACTACAGTAGCTTTCTACACCATTTTTGTACTAGATAATTTCTGGTAACGCATTTGTGTAGCATCCTACGACAGTAGCTTTCTACACAATTTTCTTACTAGATAATTTCTGGTATTGAATTCGTGTAGATTTCTACGACAGTAGCTTTCTACACCATTTTTGTACTAGATAATTTCTGGTAACGAATTTGCGTAGATATCTACAGCAGTAGATTCCTACACCATTTTTGTACTACATAATTTCTGGTAACGGATTTGCGTAGCATTCTACAGCAGTAGGTTTCTACACCTTTTTCTTACTAGATAATTTCTGGTAACAAATTTCTGTAGCATCCTACGACAGTAGGTTTGTACACCATTTTTGTACTAGATAATTTCTGGTAACGAATTTGTGTACCATCCTACGACAGTAGCTTTCTACACCATTTTCGTACTACATAATTTCTGGAAACGAATTTGCGTAGCATTCTATGACAGTAGCTTTACACATCATTTTCATACTAGATAATTACTGGTAACGGAATTGTGTAGCATCCTACGACAGTAGCTTTCTACACCATTTTTGTACTAGATAACTTTTGTTAACGAATTTGCGTAGAAATCTACAGCAGTAGCTTTCTACACCGTTTTCATACTAGATAATTTCTGGTAACGAATTTGCGTAGAAATCTACAGCACTACCTTCCTGCTACACGATTTCACCACCATTATCCCTTTTTTCCTTTTTCGGGAACAGCGTTCCAGAAAATGCACTTTTCGTAGATATGTGTCCGGGTGTATTACGATAGGCAGTAGTAGTAGTAATATAGGTATGATAGTAATGACTTCTGTTTGGGGTGGTGAAATGTTATTTTGTACAATTCATGTCAACAATCATGAAACGGCGCTTCAGAATTCTCTAACCGGAACGGCGTTGCAGGCTTTGTGTTCGAAGCATGTTTAAATTTGAAATCTCAAAATGAATGTTACTGGGTGTTAAAGAAGTGGTTGGAAAATCTCAAATTTTCAATTCAAAATTAGAAAATCAGATATTTTTACTGATTAGTCCATGCATATTGTTCCTGTTATGGATAAGATGAATCATGAAAGAAACAGAAGTGAGTTATCTTTGATAATTTGTGTGTCACAAACTAATAAGTGCATTTGGGTACTGGATTTGGAGGAAAAATGTACACTAATTTGCAATTTAAAACTAGAAAATCAGATAATTTTTGTGATTAGTCAATGAATATTGTTCCTGTTATGGATAAGTTGAATCATGAAAGAAACAGAAGTGAGTTATCTGTAATAGTTCGTGTGTCACCACCTACTAATAAGTGCATTTGGGTACTGGATATGGAGGAAAAATACACACTAGTAGTTTGCAATTAAAAATTAGAAAATCAGATATTATAGGTGATCAGTTCATGAATATTGTTCCTGTTATGGATAAGATGAATAATGAAAGAAACAGAAGTTAGTTATCTTTGATAGTTAGTACTGTGTCACCACCTAATAAGTGCGTTTGGGTACTGGATTTGGAGAAAAAATACACACTAATTTGCAATTTAAATTAGAAAATCTGATAATTTTTGTGATTAGTCCATGCATATTGTTCCTGTTATGGATAAGATGAATCATGAAAGAAACAGAAGCAAGTTATCTGTAATAGTAAGTAGTGTGTCACCACCTAATAAGTGCATTTGGGTACTGGATTTGGAGAAAAAATACACACTAATTTGCAATTAAAAATTAGAGAATCAGATATTATAGGTGATCAGTTCATGAATATTGTTCCTGTTATGGATAAGTTGAATCATGAAAGAAACAGAAATGAGTTATGTGTGATAGTTTGTGTGTCACCACCTAATGAGTGCATTTGGGTACTGGATTTGGAGAAAAAATAAACACTGATTTGCAATTAAAAATTAGAAAATCAGATATTTTTGGTGATTAGTCCATGAATATTGTTCTTGTTATGGATAAGATGAATCATGAAAGAAACAGAAGTGAGTTATGTGTGATAGTTTGTGTGTCACAAACTAATGAGTGCATTTGGGTACTGGATTTGGAGAAAAAATACACACTAATTTGCAATTTAAAATTAGAAAATCTGATAATTTTTGTGATTAGTCAATGAATATTGTTCCTGTTATGGATAAGTTGAATCATGAAAGAAACAGAAGTGAGTTATCTGTAATAGTTAGTAGTGTGTCACCATCTATAAGTGCATTTGGGTACTGGATTTGGAGAAAAAATACACACTAATTTGCAATTAAAAATTAGAAAATCAGATATTATAGGTGATCAGTTCATGAATATTGTTCCTGTTATGGATAAGTTGAATCATGAAAGAAACAGAAATGAGTTATGTGTGATAGTTTGTGTGTCACAAACTAATGAGTGCATTTGAGTACAGGATTTGGAGAAAAAATGTACACTAATTTGCAATTAAAAATTAGAAAATCAGATATTATAGGTGATCAGTTCATGAATATTGTTCCTGTTATGGATAAGATGAATCATGAAAGAAACAGAAATGAGTTATGTGTGATAGTTTGTGTGTCACAAACTAATGAGTGCATTTGAGTACAGGATTTGGAGAAAAAATGTACACTAATTTGCAATTAAAAATTAGAAAATTAGATATTTTTGGTGCTCCATCAATAAATATTGTTCATATCATGGATAAAATGAAAGATGAAAGAAACAGAAGTGAGTTATATGTGATGGTTGGTGTGTCACAAACTAATCAGTGCATTTGGGTACTGGATTTGGAGGAAAAATATTGGGTAATGACTCTCAAAGTTTTTGGTGCTGTGCATGAATATATTTCTCATGACTCATCTGATGCATATTGGGAACAACATTGCCACACACAATGATGAAAATGTTGTGGTTTGTGTCTCCAAATGACACACAAGAGGGTATTTTTGTTGCAAATCCAGGGCACAAACTGACTTATTGGGTAATGACTTACAAAGTATCCGGTCCAGGCCATGAATAATTTTTTCATGACTCCTATGATGCATATTGGTAACAATATTGCCCCGCAGATTGCTGAAACTGTTGTGGTTTGTCTCTCCAAATGGCACACAAGAGAATATTATTGGTGCAAATCCAGGGCACAAAACAACTTATTGGGTAATGACTGGCAAAGTATGAGGTCAAGTCCATAATAGGAAGAACATTTACTTTGTATAATCCAATCACCAAAAACGTACTTTAATGAGTGTCAAATGAAAATAATTCATAAGTTGTTTAATTGAAATGGAGGTGCTGTTTTTTTATTATTCTCGGACAAAAAAAAGGGTGCGGATATTACCAGTACTACTACTAGTTGTAGCTAATATTGCATGCAAAAAGGTACATAGATGGGTACTGTGCAAAAAGTATACGTAGGTAGGTACCATACTGACCCAAGGGAGTTTCGAACCACTGACTGGCTACCAGATTCTACAGATGGGTTGGGGATTTAGATACATAACCTTTGTGTAATCACAATTTCCTCTTTGAAAAAATTATGGCGCAGGAGGGGTGGCGTGCATTCGTACATGCTTTACTTATATAGAAAATAAAGGCCGTGCACAAGCCAGGCACATGGAAGAAGTCAGGGTGCATAGCACACACAACACACACAAAACCACACACACATGAAAAACTGTATACACACAGAACCACCACACAAAATGCAACACATGCTTCTTGGTTGGCGCAGTTTTTTTTGAAGCACGGAAAATGAATGCTGTCCAACAGTCATGAACAACGGAACAACGGAACAACAGAACAACAGAACAACCGAACAATTGAACAACAAAGAAGAAACACTAGTCAGTGACAATAACAGCAATTTGTTGGAGATTCTATTTGTTTCTGATCTTTCTTTCTTTTATTTTTATTTTTATTGAAATGGAACAACAATCAAACAAACCAAGGAGGGAAAGAACGACACTCAAAATGGAACAACGAATTTAAAAAAAGGAATGGCAGAATGGAACAACAGAACAACAGCAGTGAGTGACAATGACGACAATTTGTTGGAGATACTATTTGTTTCTGATCTTTCTTTCTTTTATTTTTATTTTTATTGAAACAGAACAACAATCAAACGAACCAACAAAGGAAAGGAGGGCACTTAAAACAGAACACCCAATGAAACAGAACGGAACAATGGAACGGAACAATGGGACAGAACAACAGAATGGAACAACAGAAAAGTTCACACACAAAAAACTGTACACACACGGAAAACTGTACATACCCCAAATCAAAACCACACAAAAAGCAACACATCCTTCTTGGTTGGCACGGTATTTAAAAAAATGAAAAGCACAGAAACAACGGATCGGCAATGAAAGAAAACAACGAGAAACAGTAGTGAGTGACAATGACAGCAATTTGTCGGAGATTCTATTTGCTTCTGATCTTTCTTTCTCTTATTTTTATTCTTCAGGAATCAGAAACCAACAAAAGGACATAAGAAGGACAAAGGGATGAAACGGAATGACAAAACGGAACGATCAAACGGAACAGAACAGCAGAGCGAGGCAAGTGTTTGCTAGATTGTGCAAGAAGGTACAAACGTTAAGAGAAGATCCGGAAACGGGTAAGATTTTTGAGAAAATGATGCTGGAAAGATTCAAGTCAGAAAAAACCCCTACCAGTACTGTATCGAAAGATGGTGGCACTGTTGCCAGTAGTCTTGCTGAAGAGGAAAATGAGGATGACAACTATATTGATCCTGTATTGATGCAATTGCTTGGTCAATTGGAGGAAGTTTAGGCATTGTTGTCAGAATTGTTAATGTTCATTGTGTAAGTCCATTCACTAATTTGACGCAGGTTGGTTCACACCTACGACATGGATAAATCTTTGGGGAGAGTGATTAGGGTAAAAGGTACATATTATACATACATTGCATACCATGGTTGCAAATAGTAGATTGTGTGACACAAATGACTAAAATGTACGGGAAGATGATGTACTCGTACCTATCATACATATTTTGCATATAATACTACTAGACAAATTCTTGACCCGAATAATTCAACTGTAGTGGTAGGTAGTCGCAAGTGATGGTGTTAAATTTTAAGGGTTGTGTGTCGCGAGCCCAAGTGTTAAATTGTAAGGGTTGTGTGTTGCAAGCACTAATGTTAAATTTTACTGGTTGTGAGTCATTTGCGAACGTATGGGTAGGTGATATTAAAAATTAATAATATTTATTCATGACCCAAGGAAAAAAATAATCGCGAACCAGGGATTGAGAGTTAGAAAAATGAGCATGATACAAAGCTACCAAATTACAGGGGGGGCTTGGTTGTGAGTCATGACCTTACGTATTTAATTTTAGTAGGTGTGATTCGCGAACGTACGGGTAGGTTATATTAAAAATTAATAATAATTATTCATGACCCAAGGGAAAAAATAATCGCGAACCAGGGATTGAGAGTTGGAAAATTGGGCATGATAAGAAGCTACTGAATCACAGGGGGGGCTCGCGTTAAAATTACACACAAGCAAGGGTTGCGAAAGTACCTTGCGACGAAGAAAAAAAAGGGTCGCACGAAGAAAAAAAAGGGTCGCAGGACAGTTATCGGACGCATTGGAGTCTGCTACGGATGCAAGAGCAGAGTCTGAGTAGCTTTCAAAGGCCTCCTTGGTATACAGAGAATGATCCTTTGGGTCCTTTCCTTGGTCCTTCAGCAAGGCACTGAAGGTGACAAGCAAGTGGCGTTCTTGGTGCATGTATCTGGGAAGCTGCTTGTGCTCATTTTGGTCTTGATATGTGAGGCCATCAAAATCACGTAGTCGCAGGAAACGTGACCATGTCTGGATGTTGCTGTTCTTGAGCGCCTCGCATAACATGCTGTCTGACTCCTTGGATACATCAAAGAGCTCTGGCAATATGGTGGCCATTGGTCTGTCAAATGAGGGAAACGGGTCCTCCCTCGCCTTCTGTCGATGGGTGGAGGAGCCGGTGGAATTGTCATGTCAGTAGTTTCTTGTTGTGAGAAAAGTGTCCTTCTTGCGGTAGGTGTGAAGTCACGCGCAGAGACAGCGCCAAGGGACGTGTGGCTATGGGTTCTCCAAGCAATGGGAATATTGGGTGCTTCCTCAGTAGGCATACGCTTGGGTGGCGTACTAGATGGATCAGAGGACTATCGATCGTGGACCTCAGTTGTTCGATCGATGATCGGGGGCTTTGTGGATGAATCGCGACGCAAAAGAAAGAGGAATCTGCCGGATGGAGATTCTTGGATGTAAATATTGCTATTGGAGTTTCCAATGCAATGGGCTTCTATTTTGAGGACTTTGACTTGTCCGATTGAGGTATTTCTTGTGTGTAATCGGATCAGAGAATTATTGATCGTCGGTCGTAGTCGAGTCAACCGATGATCTGCTGCCGGATTGTTTGTTTTCGTTGTCGTGGAAGATGCTCCTATTGTCGTTTTCTTCTTTTGCAAGCTTCAACAAGCTTGCGACTGTTAATCTGTTAATTTCCTTCTGAAAGTGGCTGTTGAGCTGATTGATCCAAAGGCAAGGAAGAGCAACAGGAGCTGTAGCTGCAGGCCGGTTGAGGTGCCGGTCTATTTGTTCTAATATTTCTCTGATATCAACTACGATCAAGCGGCACTTGGGCAGCACTCAATCAGATCTATTCTAGCTACCAAGGGCACAGCCAGTTAGATTTTAGGCTTGTAGTTCTACAATAGATCCCGATGGGGAGCCAAAGCAAGGTTTAAGGTTGAATAATCAAATAATCTAAAAGTATAAGCGATTTATCTTGCTGGGGAGCAAGATAGCGCTTAAAGGCCGTACTGCCGCTAATACAGCACGTTGTTACAAATATACGGTAAAATACCGTGTTGAGTAAAGTATCATGTTGCCGCTTATTCAACACGTATTTTGTACAGCAGACAAACAAGTTTGTGAGCAACAGTCCAAACCTCTGCTGTTCCTTCTTGAAAACAGAACACTTAACAGAAGATAGCATATGCTTGTTTCTGGCGTTTGTTCTTTCTTTGATCTCTAAGTATGGAATACTTCGATTGTACGAGTGACGATCGATTAATTCTCCATGATTTGTTAAGAATGGCTTCGATCGTAAGAATGAGTCACTTGGCTCACAAGATTAAGCCATTTGATCGTAAGAATGAGATACTTGGCTCACAAGATTGAGCCATTTGGTCCATACTAGCGCGACCAAAATGAATCGCGTGCGAGTGAAGGGGACGCCCGCGACTGAAAGAATGAGATACAATCGTACCTCTACCATGCTAGGCACGAAAGGAATTCAATAGAAAAGCGTTAGACAGTCTGAGGGCATGATATAAGGAAAAATGCCAAAACTTGATAGGCAAATTGGCGCCACTCAGCAAGGTCTTCACAGAATTTGCCAGTGTGTGATGTGCTCTTTCAACTGAGCCATTTTGGTGGGATGTATCAGCGCCAGTGGGGTAGTATAGTGCATATCCATATGCAGCAAAGAGATTCCTGATGTCAGGATTGTGGAAGAGCTCTCTGGCTTGGTCAACAATCACATATTTGTTGTTGCAGGAAGAATTGTTCTGGGAGGAGAAATTTTTAAGCCAATGGAGGGGAGCAGCCTTTGGTGCACGTGCGTCTCCATACTTCATTCCAGTGAAGTGGTCTGTGATTAGGATCCAAGCTGTTTTGCCATCGATGCCCTCATAATCTGCTTTGCGCTTGCTGTTGGAGGATTTTACTCCGGAGAAGGCAAAGTCAATGGAGAGACCCTGGAAGGGTTCTGTGGCTTTTCTGGTAGAATTGGAGCCTGCAGAAGATTTGTTTTGTTTGCATTGAATGCATGTTGGACACTGATCTAAAATGCTTGTTTGCTGTTAGAATTTTGGAACCCCTACAATATGCTTGTGTGCATTATAGAGGAATGAACCGCAGGGATGCCCGAGCCTTTGGTGCCAGAGGAGTTTGGAGGTCTTGGTCTTTATAGCGTGGGTAGGGATTTCCTTGTCTACAATGCTAGCAAAGAATAATTTTGCATTGAACCAAGGCTCGTCTTTTGAATCAGCCTGACCACCAACAGATTCAGCACATTTCTGAAGGGTGACAAGATTTGTGTATGTATACCCGTAGTTACCGACAACTTCTTTGGCAGCTAATTTGCAAGCTTCCTTGAACTGGACATCAGTGGCTAATGCATATGCTGATGAGTTGGCACAATTTGCATAGGGTGATTCCATATCAAGGTCAGGAATCATCAAAGGATGGGTGTAATGACAGTGCTTCTTGTAGCACTGAGCTTGTGGTGGCAGATGATGGTAAGGTTGCCATTGAGCTGGTTGGAGGGATAGTCGTCATTGTCTATAAATGACTTGTGAATAAATTGTTTACTGAATTGCCCTCTAATCCGTGAAGATGTGTCATAGAGATTGTTCTCACTGAGGAGAGTGGATGCTAGTAATGGCGAGTAATAGAAAAACATTATTACATAGCTTTGTACATTAGGAGCTGGAATATGCATAAATCCTGAGCCTTCAGGGACGCAACTTGATTGTTTTCCTCCTATTGCAGCAGTGAGCCTGACTGGGCATCTTCTTAGCTTTGTGTAGGGTTTGTAATCATGCAGAGCATAAAAAAAGTTTGTACAGGAAACTTTGGCGCCTATGTCTAACTGGGCCCTGTCACCTTCTTGGAAATAGGAATCAGCTGCAAGCGGATCTTTGGGGACCAGCTGCCAGACATATTTTACATCAATCTTGGTATTCAAATTGTCGGCACATTCCAAAATTTTGTTAATTGGGATATCCAAATTACTGTCTATTTGTGGATCGGCATTGTTGTTATTTAAATTGATGTTGCGAATAGTTGGATTATCTTGGTCAAAATTGGGATATTCATTACATAGTGTAGTAATTGGATTCTGAGGTTTCCCTTGGTGTACACCTCTTCATCCACAGATGATATCTGTAGGAATGGAGGGGATGATGTCAAACATAGGAGCAAAATCAACCGCACCAATTGGGACCAAATCAAAGGAGCTGACACTGCTGGATTCCAAGGAGGAAGCTGAGGCTGTCACTTCTTCTTCTGAGATCACCAAAGTATTTTCATCTTTGAAATCAGTATCATTGGTCACGTCCAGGCTACAAGAAAGTGTATTTATTCTTGGCCCATGTGAAAATCCAATTCTTCTGAATAATCTTCATCATCAGAAGGTGCAACATCTTGCAATTCATCTTCTGCAGAAATTTTTGAGATGTGCTGGTTGGAATCAAAAGGTTGTTGCCTGTCTCTGTTCACCTTGTTCATGAAGACAGCCAATGCAATTCGGTGTTTCTTTCATGACTCAACATCTTGCAATGCTGGGCAATTGTCAAAGTTGTGACCTGTGTTGTGACTAACAATACATTTTCTCGAAGTATTGAACAATCGTGGCTCCTTATCAACGGCTAAAATTGCATTACAATAGGTACAATATAGTAATTTGTCATGAGTCTCCTCGTTCCATTCTGGATACCCAAAAGGCTCGATTAAACTGATTGAGTTTGAAGTGAGTGTTGATTGAGTTTTTGTAGTTTTGGTGCTACCAGCACGCCTTTGTAGGCACTCGCTTCTCTGGAATTCAGATCTGGTGTTTGGGAAGAAGGCTTTAGTACTGACAGGTTTGGAGGATCTGTCCTTCCTCTTCTTTTCTTCCTTGATTTCTTGCTTGTAGGTTTGAAGGGTTTGCAAGAGTCTTCCAGCCTTGTATTTGTCTCGCTTGTAGGTATCTACAGATTCCCTCTCCTCTTCAGTCTTCTTGCCTAGCTTGTAGGTTAGGGTGGCGCCTTCAATAAAGTTGCTGACTTCTTCTGGTGTGCTGATGGAATGTGGCTCATTCTTTAGGAATACTTGGAGCCTGAGGTAGTCCTTGTACCGAAAGTAATATTCCTCCAAGTATTTGTCTGCTTCTTGGTTGGGGGGTTCATGCACCATCTTCTGTGCATAGATAGTGCACTCTGAGTTGGGGTGTGTTTTTGCAATCACACTCCAGATGGCTTCGTAGCCTTGTCCTCCTTCAAAGCTTTGGATGGCAGCTTCATTCCTTTGCATGAGTCAGGGATGACTTTGTCAGTTCTTAGGGCAATGTAAAGGAGGTTTTGCCATTCATTTGTGGCCAATTCAAATCTTGCTGGTAGATCATTTGGGAAGGCATCACCAATTGTGAATCCTCTGAGATGATCAGCCTCACATCTGTACAGATAGTAGGGGTGCACATAGATGTGATGCTGCTGAGAATGGGCAATTACTTTGCGGTACTACTTTTGAACTTGAGGTGTTGTTTCATTCTTGAGCTGCGGAAAGCCTGATAGCAACAATTTGTCTCGCGCGGCTTCTCTGGACTTGTCATGTCTCTTTTGTTGCATCTTCCTTTAATTGCTGTGGGCAATGCTGATGGGTTCCACGGGAGTGCCGGCATGTCTGGGTAGCAACTGTCATTGTTGTTGTTGGAAGTGCCATTATTTACCATTTGCTGAAGTAGATTGGCCAGGCGCTTCATTTCTGTATCGGTTGCTCTTGATTGGGTTCCAGCGGCACCATCGTCGCCGTCATCATCGCCGTTGTCGTTGGTGTCATTGGGCTGGATGTCTCCTGTGTAGATGTCGTTAAAGTAGTTGGTTCGATCATTGGTTTTCCAATTCTTCTCGAATTTCCATTGGTTGATATTAAATTCAACAATGGCAATAGCTTCTCGTTTGTTGGCTACTTCTGCTTGCTCAACAGCTTCCCTTCCAGCAGAGTCAAAATCATTGGGTGTGCAAATTCTTTGGTTGGAGAATCCAGGTTTCACTAATTTCACTGGGCATACGTTGATGAGCTGGGCAATGTGACCTTTTGCTATTGCATCTAGGTTTTCTATATCAAGTGCAATGATGATGCACATGGTTTCTCTGAGTGCAGTCACTGGGGCCAGGCCAAGGACTTTGGGGCCATCTGCATCAGATGTGAAGAGTGTTGACATTTCAGGGGCTGAAATCCATACAGTCTCTGAGTAGGAGTTGTTGAGAGAGGTCGCTGCTTGGGGGTTGGATTCACTGTGGAATCTGAGTACAATCCCATACACATTGGACCAGTCATAGGCATCTGGTGGTGGGACCATGGTCGAGGTCGATTGATTGGCGTGTTAGCCATGTCGTCGTCGTCCGTTAAATTCGGTTTAATTGACCGGCGTTGATGGTTCGTTGTGGTGAACAACGCACAGACACTTCAGTCATGAGTCACTAACATACTCCTTCAATCCAGTCACGCATCATTGACACACTCCAACAGTCATGAGTCAATGACACCTTTCCCGATCATCTGTCATTGTTCAATTGTATTCAAACATCAATAGAACCTTCTCCTTGAAGTTTCATCTGAATTCTGATTATCAAAGAACCCAGTTCTTTTCCAATTGTATCACTGAACTAGCTGGGAAGCTTCTTGAATTATCTCAAAGTCATAGTAGACACTAAAACTCAATAGCACACAATTTCATACACAGCGTAGTTTGTATTGAATTCAATTGCAATATCACTTTGAATTTTTTTATCAATAAAAATGTCTAAAAACTAACCGTAACCTCTAACACCATGTCTGCTGTTGCTCAACTTCAAGCTGCTAAGCAGGCTCCTTTCCTCTTCAAACCCATAATTCGTTATCAGGATTACCCCACCGTTTGTCTTGTGCATAGCATCGCCAGGTTCAACACCAGCGCTCCTTCCGCAGCCGCTGTTACCCCAGGCACTCCAGGCGCCGGCACGACACCCACCACTCTCCCTCCGCCTCCTTCGCCAATTATCGTCAAGAAATAGGACACTACCTTCTGCCCTGATGCAACTGATGCCAAGCGTCTCATTCAGGTCATTGTCAACTTCATCGATGCCATCGGTCTCCACAATTTGAACATCAAAAACGATGCCAAACACTATAAACTTTGCGAAGTACTTAGTGGCGATCTCAAACATACTTGGGACAAAATTGTCGCCGACGCCGGTGCCAATATTCAGGACAAGGATTTTGACATGAACCTTAGCGCTTTCATTTCGCTGTTCCTTCCTTCCAACATGTTTCTGATTCAGCAGGAATATATGTCCAACGCAACCAACCCTTACCACGTGAATTGTTTTGCCGCCGCCGGATGTCTTCACCTCATTAACATTCTCAGTGTTCATTTGCCAGGCTCCAGCGCAAAGGAACTCTCTCCGGACAAAACAGCTATGAAAAATGCTTTCTATTGTTTCATGCTCCCCACCTGGCAATTGAAGTTTAATGAGACAGGTAATCAACTTGATGATGATGCCTATCCCTTTCAACGTCTTATTACATTCATGGAACAACAACACCTTCATCATGACGCTGGCCACGCCATCCGTCAGCCCCATTCTCGCGACAACCAGAACACTGGTGGGTACAACAACAACGGATATCCTGCCCAGCGACCTTGCTACAACTACTAGTCATCCAACAGTGCGTATGGCAACAGTGCGTTTGGCCATAATTCATCTGCTCCAAGGACTAGAGATAGTTACACCCAGACGGCTCGTCCATATCACAGATATAAAGCACGCAAGTATACTCCATCATATCAGCAACCACATTCTGGTCGCTCAGGCCAACCTCCATACTCCGGACACTTGGGTCATACCTCACGTTCTAAGAGTCCAGCCACACACAAACCGCACAACAGCTCATACAAAACGCAATCATATCACAACGGCAAGTCAGGCGATGCTCATCATCTCAAAATGAATGACAATCTTTACTATGACAATGATGTCAATGCATCAGAAAGTGAACACCATCACCACAAATCACAACACAAAGATAATTACTTCCACGACCAACACAAACACCAGGACACACCGCTTACTCAGGAATATGGTAATGACGATGACAAATGCTACCATCAAGATGATCCCAACGACGACAGTCATCCTGATTACTGACAACCACCCCCTACAGAGTCCGTTCCATATGCCATCACCATCACCTGTTTCATCCAAACATACCCTTCCCCTCATCCATACCTGATTTTATGTGATTCGGGTTCCAAAACAACTTGATTCAGTCAACACGCCCTCCCAGTCGCAATTGTCCCCACCGTCATCACGCCTATCTCAGGAGTAACCATGGCTGGAGAATTCAACTCCAACCAGCAAATCTCGCTTCAACATTTTGCCCTTCCCAAACTTGTCCCAGATATGACCCTCCCCTCTCTCAATGCACGCGTCTTCCAAGTGCCATGTTGCTACAACATGATCATCGGACATGGCGTCCTTCGCCATTTCAAAATCATTTTGAATTTTCATGACAACGAAATCAAAATGGCAACACATACCATTCCAATGCAGACATTTCCGCGCATCCTTGCAGACTCTGCCGCCCTTGCTCTTCAAATTCACACAATGCAAATCAACACGGCCCTTCTACCCATTGACAGTTTTGCAGTCACAACAAACAAACCCGCCATCCTCGATTCCACATATGATCAACATGACGTACGAAGTGTCTGCGACAAATGCACACATTTGACACAGGATCAACGCAAACAATTGTACTCCATATTGTGCAAATATCAAACCATTTTTGACGGAACGCTCAAGCACTACCCCGACGAAGAAAATACACCTCAACATTGACCCCACAGTAAAACCGGATCACTCTTGAGCATATCCCGTCCCAAAAACACAACTTACGCTTTTCAAGAAAGAACTTGATCGCCTTGTTGAAATTGGTGTACTATCACGCCAAGGGCGCTCCGCCTGGATCTTGCCAACATTCATCATTCCCAAGAAAGACGGAAAAATCAGATGGGTCTCCAATTTCCACGCTCTCAACCAAAGCCATCAAACGAAAAGTTTATCCCATCCCACGCATTCAAGACGTACTATCCTCTTCCGAGAACTGTTTCGCGGGGTTTGAATTTACTTCTCGCGCACAAATTTTGTGCGTGATTTTAACACGGCAATATTTCTGGACACCCTGAAATTCCCACCCCTGCGCAACCCTAGTTATTGCCTTAAAATCATACAAAAAATAATTTTGAGCACGTGATGCACATTACTCTACTCTCAAATAAAAATAATTTATTTCAGTCTCTAGCAGAACCCAATTATTATTCCGTACCAACAACACTTACTTCTATTCACAAATAACAAAGAAATCTTGAGTCAGTATTAATTCCAAAATATTAATCTCCCAAATAACAATTCGATTCTGCTCTCCTAATTGTGAATTCTATTTCTCGACTACAATATTCCCTTTTTAAAATGTAGATTCTATTATGCTTGATTTATTCCTATTGCAACGTATTACAAATCCTCCATTATTTCTAATATTCTCAATATTAAGTTCATAATTAGTGGAGTAGTAGTTTTGTATTATGTATGTACTGTTATTTTCTATGTTAGTAGTTCACCAATAGATAAACTGGCATTCATCGATGCTGTTATTGCCGGATCAATATAGACCTTCCTTTTCTTTTTCTTTTTTGGTCCACTACAACTAGTGGAGCTGCTACTAGTAATATTTGCATCGCCATGCTTATTGTTGGTGTAATCTGTCGAACTTTTGTTCCTAAATCTCTCCCTCATCATTTCTTCCAATTCCCTTCCTGTTTCTGGGTGTTTTCGCATCTTGCTAATTTTATCGCACAAATCATTGAACAACTGTTGTCCTTCCTCCATCCATCCATTTCTGCTTCCACTGTCTGAATCACAGAAAAAAATTGTTGTGGAATCATGGCATCACCCTTTCGCCGCTGCTGGTTCACCCATACATGATGCCCATTGTAGATCACTATCAATGCAAATGCTTCATCCGCTACAGAAAATTTATCACTCAGCACGTGCTTCTCCTTCCGTTGTTTGAAATTGGATTTTGTTGGATTGATTGCTGACATGATTCTTGTAGCAAAATAATAAAAATCTTCATTTTCCGCGTCGTTGTATTTCCTGTATTGAGGGTTTAAAATACCTGTGTCCTCGTTTTCTGTGACTTGAATAACTGCAACAGTACCAGGGAAGGTGATAGGGACTCGACCTTTGCTGTTATCAGCTGTACGGAAGTATCATCAGTATCAACGGGCAGCATGTTAGTTGTCTCGGACCAAAAATAGATTCCAAAATTCCTAATTTAAACAACCAATTCCCCAACCTGTATTTACCTATCCAGTTTTTTTCTCGCTAATGTTTGTGAGTTGTGCCTCAATGCAGTCAGTACTGTCCCTACTCGTTTCCTATAAAAGGAACAGAATGACGCCATTGGAATATTTTGTGGCTTCATAACCGCATTTCATTTAATAGCCTTTTGTATTACAAGCGCCGTTACCTTGTCATCAATAGGGAACATCATGTTATGGTACCAATCTTTTTTGATGTAACCTCTTAGCTGCTTGTCCAGTGTTTCAGTCATGCCACTCAAAGCCTTAAGCATATCGTTGTCTGTTATAAGCCCATATTTGTCTGTAATTGTACTTACTGCTCGTTCTCTTGTGTCGCCGGCATTGTAACTCCGCTCTTCCTGCATGGTTGCCTCCGTTTGTTTATGTACCATTACTACCTTTCCCACCCCTATATGTGGTTCCCTCTGCAGTTGCCATAAGTGTTTGGCCACTTCCTGTGCCAATATGTCATATGGGATTTGTTTCATGACACGTTTCACAACATCCTCTATATCACAGCATTCTCTGTTTGATGTTTTCTCTACCACATTGGTTTTTGTTTCTTCTTTCTGTTGGTTCATTACTGTAGTGGTGGGTGTGGTGGTAATGCTCAGTGCTGCTTCGTTACTCTGGTTGATGGTGTTGTGTTCTTCCATGTTTGTAGTAGTAGAAATTGTGTTGTCGGTACCATTGTTTTTACTGTTGCCCTTTGTTGCGTTCATAGTTGTGGTATTACTGTTACACACTTTGTTAGTAATTGCCGTGTTTGTTTTAACTCTTCTTTTCTTACCGTTGTTGTCCCCTGTAGTTTGATGATCACCGGGCCGGATGGTTTTGTTGTTTCGAAGGGTCTTCCCCTCGGATTTTTTGCTTCGTCGTGTCTTTCCGATAGCATTCATATTTTTTTATTTTTTTTTCTGAATACGGTGTCAATCAAGAATCATGTGTATCTTTTTGTGTGGTTTTGTGTGTGTACTAATAATTTTTTTGGGTTTCTTCTGCGTGTACACCAGTGTTTCATGTGTGTACGGTTTTTAAATTTTCGTGTGTGTGTGTGTGTGTGTGTGTGTGTGTGTATGGTGTTTTGTGTAGTATGTGTAAGATGTTTTTTGTGTAGAGTTTTTTTGTGGGTTCTGTACTATGATGTTTGCCCTAACTTCTTCTGTGTGTTGTGTGGCTTGGGCGCGCCCTTATATATTTGTAGAAGTAGATCACGTACCTGTGCAAGCCACCCCTCCCGCGTCATAATTTTTTCAAAAGGGAAACTTCTGATAACACTAAGGTTATGTATTTCAATCCTCTAGTCACCTGTAGAATCTCGTAGACTGCACCTAACATACCGTACTGTCTTGTGTGCCATTTGTATCTACAAACCACAACATTTGCTGTACTGTGTGTGGCAAAGTTGTTCCCAATATGCATTTAAAAGTTGTTCCCAACATGCATTTTGTAAGTCATGTGATGTGCATTCATGGCCTGGTACAAAATCTTTGGTAGTCATTACCAAATGAGACAGTTTGTGCCCGAGAATTGCACCAAAAATACCCTCATTTTTGCCATTTGGAGAGTCAAACCACAACATTTCTGGCATTCTGTGGGGCAAATTTGCTATCACGCACTATGTTTGTGATAGCTTTAGTAGCCAACCTACTTGTAGTACTGGATGTGAAAAGCTTGTAGTTCATTGGTGTGTTGGTGGGTTAAGCAGTGCTAGACGGGGATCCGGAACTCTGGTTGTATTGCCCAGAGGCCGGTCCCTTAGTTTGCTGTGCCCACACACACTGGCGTACAGTCGGGCTTAACAGCTTGGGCTGTTAAGCCTCTGGCTGTTAAGCCTTTTCTGCGAGCGGGCGTGGTGGGCTATTTCTTTACTTTTTCTACTACTAATTGTTTAGGAGCAAAAGAGTGAGCTGTGGGCTTGGATTCTGCTGGGGGAATCCTCTACAGGCTTGTTTGCGCTTAACCTGCTGTATTTGCAGGGATTTTTGATGCTTGCAGGATTCGATGCGTGCAGAATTCAATGCTTGCAGAATTTGATGCTTTTTACCGTGAGCTTACTGTAAGATTTGTACTGTACCTACGGGGAATGTTCCGGGGATATGGTATCGCACCGATGTTGCTGATACAGTGAGATCTTTCTTGTTAACAGCCCAACAGCTTGGGCTGTTAAGCCTCTGGCTGTTAAGCGTTTTCTGCCATTGGGCCACAAGCCACCGGGTGGGAACGCCGTGGAGAGCGCGGGCAAGGAGCATGGAGAGCTTGAGCTAGGAGCAGAGTGAGGGAGGGGGAGGCATCAGGGATGCCTCAAAGAGAGCTGCTAGCAGGGGTGGGGTCTGCGGCCGGCACCCATTCCTCTGGCAGGAAGGAGTATGTTCTATTGTTGAACATAACAGAGGCAAGATTCTTGAAGATGGGGAGGGACTGTTGATGCAAGTATCGCATCATGCAGTCACTATGCCATAAGGCAAGGAGCTTGACATTAGAGTCGCATTTGCCCTGTAGCAGGGCCATGGCCCCTCCTGCGCGCAGGGAGCGGGCAGAGATTGCTGCAGGGGAGATGCCAGTGGTAGGGTAGAGGTTCTGGGCATAGACTCTCATGTGCTGCTCAAACAAGGGTTAGCACCCCATTGTCAAAGTAACTGGCAAGCTTGACAGACGGGACGAAGGGGGAGCTGGGAGAGCAACAGCTTCGGAGATGAAGGACTTGGCGCGCACAGGCTGCAACCGGTCAGCACAGTGGGTCACCACTCCTGGCATGAGCTACAACTTCCCCTTTATCCCCATTCTTCTGTGTGGTGAAGGTGAGGGTGACAGAGGTAGCAGCTTGGAGCTCGTGAACAGGGCCATCATGCTGGAGGAATTTGGAGTCCAGATAGAAGGAGACGTTTTGGAGGAGGAAGGCTTGGTCATCCGTGGTAGTACCAGTGTACTCACCAGGGCGTAGACAGAAAAAGAAGGCTATGCAGATCATGTTGGCAATGGCCTGTTGGGTAGGGGAGGGGGATTCATGGTATGCAAAGTGAAGGGCATGCATGACGAGGGTGATGGAGACCGGCTTGACTCTGGAGGGGGCCGGGTCCAGCTTGGCATAGGCCTTGAACTGGGCAGTTAGCCGGAAGTCAAGACTGCCTGTTGAGTGGGTTCGAGGGTCTTTGGCCCCCAAGCAGGCAAGCGTCTGTCCCACTGACCTGAGGGTGTCCGGTATTGTGCGAGATTGGATGGGCTTGTGGCTACGGGACAGTCGGCCATCATGGAGGCGTTTGGCAAAGACCTGGAGGATGGGGATTGGATCGTGAACCGACTGGAGTCGTGGGTCAAAGCCTTGAGACAAACAGAATTGAACCCATTGGTCCCAATGGGCATCCTTGCGCTTGGCATAGAGCTCAGTGACTGAAGCTTGCATGGTCTCCTGGATAGTGCCAAGGTCAGCGCGAAATGCATGGGAGACTGAAGGTGGCATAAGGTCCAGGGCAATTCCTGGGGAAAGTGGGTGTTAAAGTGATGGAGTAAGGCAGTGTCAGAGAGGTCAGAGCAAGAGAGGAGGTCAGCAAGGTGATTGGCGGGGCCTGGGATGTAATCCCTGAGGAGGACATATTGGTAGAGGCGCTGGTGCAGAGACTGGATTTGGAGGAGGTAGGCAGCAGGTCCTGTGGGGGTAGTGTCGCCTTTTCGTTGCCAATAGACCGCTGCTGTGTTGTCATAGCAGTTGTGGGTGGTGCGGGCTTGAACACAGGCGGCCTGTGCCAGTATATCATTGTGGGCAATGGAACCAGCCAGCTCAAGGTCACTGTTGTTGATGGAGCACTCAGGATTGTTGAAGGTGACCTGTTGGGTGGAGACCCACTTGGGAAACGCATGCCGCCACATGAAGGGCTGCACGGCGCCATTGGGAAGGGGGACAAAATGGATGCCCCCCATGCCAAGGCCAGAGGCATCACAGGTGCCCAAGGTGGCCGGGAAGGGATCGGGGACTAGTTCAGCAAGGGAAGTAGGCCAGGTGGAGAGATCAGCGGCAAGCCATAGGAAGTCCCGAAGAAAGCGGTGGACGCGCTTGGTGAGCCAGAAGCGTTGCCTGCCGGGGTCTTGGTGTCGAAAGGCCTCTTGGAGGATGGAGAAGAGGCCAAGGGAGCCCGGGATGGCAAGCGCCATTGACCAGAGTTCCCCAAGGACTTGGTGCCATTGTTTGATGGGGACATGGCGCTGGGTGGGTGTAATGGAATGGAGAATCTTGTGTAGTTGGGCCACGGGATGCAGAGGAAGGCTGATGGTTTTAGTGATGGAATCGATGAGCCAGCCAAGGATGACCTTCTGGGTTGTCCAAGTGGCGTCCCCTTTGAGCATCTTCTTCAAGGAAGCCGGCTCCTGTCAGAATGGGGTGTCAGCGGCATCAGGGGGCCGGAAGACTGTGTCCAGGGATTGGAAGAGCACCTGCTTGATGGCACGGCGGGTCCATTGGTTGCCTTGGGCAAGGCCACAGAAGTCATCCACATAGACATCCCAGTAGCGCACTGGCTTCTGAAGAGGGGTCGTGCTGTGGGAAGACACCGGGGCTGTGACTGGGGAATGGTTGACGTCATGAGGATGGGCTTCCGAGAGCAGATCCAGCCAATGGGGCTGTCGCCGAGCCTGGGCAAGGCCGGTGGAGAGAGTGTCATTGGCTAGGTTGGCAATGGTTTCCGTGAAGGCGCAGAAGTTGGGGGGGGCTGGATTTCCACCCCATAGGGTTGGTGAGGGGGGTGCCAATGAGAGGAGCTTCTACGGGGCGAGAGGGGAACAGGACCCCTAACTTCATGGTGTCCTCTGGTTTCAACCGGACTTGGTAGAAGCCATCGGCGAGGTCAATTTTGGACATATACATGGAGCCAAACCGGTTGTTGGCACGGTGCAGCTTGGTGAGGAGCCGGGGGAGCGCGCGGTCAAACTGCATGGCCTCGGCCGGGGCGAGGGGGAGAGTCTCTTGGTTCACTTCAGAGTAGGTGTAGTCAGAGATCATTTGGGGGCGCCAGCCTTGCTGGGGGATGAGGCCAAGGGGGCTCAGACGGAGTCCAGGAAGGTCTTGGATGAGGCTGGCTGGGAGAACAGTCCATTGTTGCTTGTCCATCATGTTGGCATACTCCGCCCAGAGGAAGTCAATGCCTTGGTGGGAGGATTGGTGAGGCCCCCGTTGGATGGCAGCCGCAATCTGATTTTGGTCCCAAGGGGGCCCTGACATGGCGGCTGGGGTGCCGTCCGTCCTGTAGCGGTCAAGGAGGCTCCCTGCTGGATGGGGGATGGTGGCTACATCAGGGTGGATGTCACCCGGGCCTCGGATGGTCCGGATGAAGTCCCCCCAGCTAGTGCTGTTGTGGTAGGCAGTGACGGCGCGGGAGACGTGCGCATCTAGCCGGTCGGGAGGGTATAGGGGCCCGTGAGGCTTAGATGTAGGAGAAGGGGAAGGAACGCTGGGCTGGGACCGAGGCCTTGTGGGAGAGGGAGGGGAAGGAACGCGGGGCGCTGACCGAAGCCTTGTGGGGGAGGGGGGGGGGGGGGGGGGGGGAACGCGGGGCTCGGACCGAGGCCGGGATTGGGTAGGGACGCGGGGCTTGGACCAAGGCCTTGTGGGGGAAGAAAGGGAAGGGGAAGGAACTCGGGGCTCGGACCGGGGCCTTGGTATTGATGCAGAAGGAACTCGGGAGACGGCCCTGGGCCTCGGCATCCGAGGGGCATGGGCATAGATATTAAATTCCTTTCGTGACCAGAAGTACCAAAGCTACCAAAGGGTAGATTTCCTATGCGCATGAATCAATGAGTCCCGTATCCATCTAAGTAATCGATTCCCACGGCATATCGATTCCCACGGCGCATCGATTCCCATCGCGCATAAACGGTGAGCAATCCCTGTCTTACGATATTGCCATTGTTCTTCGGTGAGCAAACTCTGATTTCATAAAATATCACACAAGCTACGGGAGCAATTCCTGACCTTAATGATAAACATTTCATGGAGTCCTCCTAACGGAACAAGAGAAGAAAACCGTTGGCATGTGGTTCTCACACAATACATATACATGCATACAAATATATATGGTCAACGACTAATACATGCACGGAAAATAATCAGCGAGTAATCTCAGCACTACGCAACAGCAGTTGCAACGTATTCATCTCAATAAAAGAGATATCTTGCATTTCGGCAAGATTTCACTTTATCTTATACTTTTAACATTCAACTGATTTATATCCCAAAATTCACACTAGTTGCTACCAACTACTTGTAATCTACATACTAAGGTCTGTCTTGCTGCAATCTGAATAAGTCACAGCGAGAAGAGATCTGGCGTTTCCCTAGTCTCGCCTGTAGTCCGATTATCCGTTGCTGAAAGTATCCAAACACAATTGTCACGCGTAGAGTACAATCGTTCGTCTACTAACACACTAACGCAGCGTTGCTGTTCTTCAGAAGTCCTTGAATCAGACTCTCAACGAATCGGATTCAGAAGGAAAATAATAGATTAACAGTCGCAAGCTCTAAGAAGGCTTGCACACAAGAAGGAACAGGAACGGAATTAATCATAATCCCTACGCTGGCATATGCACGTCGCACATCGCACAAGAAGCAGTTCCCATTCTCAGTTACCACGCACTTCCTTCCAAGACTCCGAACCACCACAGATGCCGAACATACCGGTACCGGTAATGGCCGGCAATGCACTCGGAGGCGAAGAGAAGAATGACGCCGAAGTCACCACTATCGAACGCTTTCCCAGCTTCGATGCTGATATGAGAAAGATACTCATATCATTACTCAACGTAACAAGTGAGATTACTAGCAAGTTGTGCCTAGCTCTCAAAGAAGGCGGATTATGCGAATGGAAGTCGTTCCTCGACGCACTTATCGAACCGGATTTTGCACGTGAACTTACCTATATGGAACGAGGATTGACAACGCATATCCCTCGCTCCATCCAAAGGAACATAGAAGCACTTGCGGATTTCGCTATCGACCTACAAGAAGCCGATGTCGCTCTAGAAGAAGACAAGAGGAACTGGAAGGATGTAAAGTCATATACATACAGGGAATTCCAGTCATTCCGCGAAGAACGTGCCCAACGCTTGCGTAACGAATCTGTTCTGAACCCACCACCTCCTCCGGCAGGAAATAACAAAAAGTCACCTCAGCAGGTAAAGTACGAATCATGGTGCCGAAAAGCACGAGATGAAAAGTCCTTTACACCCCTCACGAATGACTCGAGATTTGAACACTGGCTCGTAGGTTTCAAAGCTAAACTCGAGGCATACGACATCGATACAGAGACATTCCTCGATGAAACTTGGCCTCCAGCCACGCTCGTGGGTTACACCCGTGATCTCTACATCAAACAATGTGCCTTCTTCTGGGTACTAATGTTGGAAGTCTTCAAGAGTGACCTTTCTGCATCATGTGTACACAGTCATTCTACCACTCGTGATGGACGCCAGGCCTACTTCGACTTCGTAAACCTTCATAGCCAATCAAAAGCAAAGGTATACGACAACTCGACCCAGCTACAAGCGTTGCTCAAGTTGAACCTCAACAATTGGAAGGAATCCAAAGTGAAATTCATCACACATTGGTTTGACGAATTGAATCACCTCAACAAGCTCCGTCCTCCCAACAAGCCCCTCGAGTATCACACTGTAAAATCAGCATTGTGTCAGGCATGTTATTCCAGCTTCCAGCTAAGCGAACAATTTGCCAAAGTCAAGGATCCAGGTGGGACGAATAGCACCGCAACGGATGCAGTTGCCGAAGCCGCTGCTATCCATGATCTTAAAATCACGCTTTTACTCGAAGCAACTCGACTTGATTCCCAGTCCGCGATGTCTGCTCCTCGGTCGACCGTACGTGCACACGTTCATGATTTCTCTTCTGACTCGATCCAACACCATGATGACTATGCTCTTCCCATCGAATTTGAAGGCGACTATCAAGATTATGCTGTGTTCAAGGCTGGACGTACCCCTGACCCTACCACAAGGTTGCCTACAAACATATGGAAGGCCTTGTCACGTCAGGACATGAAGAGTTGGCTCAGTTTTTCTCCGGAAGGAAAGAAAATCGTGGTTGCCTCATTGCGACACGACTTACTTAACACTAACCAACCTGACCCCAACAGTGTCAAACCCATTACACGAAAGGCATACCAACATGAACATTCGGTATCTTTTCAAGAAGACGATACTTCGACCAAGGATGAGCATGCCAATTCCACAGCAGACCTACATCCTGCTGTAGAGAATGATCGTAGAGGCGTTTTCCATGCATCTCTAGGTGTATACAAATCAACGACCTCCTCGTCCAAGGACCAACGACCTCTCAAGTCTTCCGTGTCACCCGCGCATCCAGCTCGATTCCTTTCAAACAACCCTGACATTCAGTACAAAAAGGACGGTGACACCCAAATACCTGTCGGAACATCATCGTATTCCGCCAATTTTCACCAGTGGTACACTCCCAAGGATGATCTCACCTTTCCTAATGATGGTCCCGTAACGTCATACACATACCGTATACACAAAACTATGGTTACTAGCCCTGGTTTTGCCATGGTTGATCGCGGCGCAAATGGCTGCATCATCGGTAATGATGCATGTCTCATCTCCAAGGATATTCCACCACGATATGTTAACGTCACCGGCATTAACAATCATCAGGTACAAAACATTCCCATTGCTACATGCGGAGCATATTCCATGTCGAACAGAGGCCCCGTCATTCTCATTTTCAATGAATGTGCCTATACAGGACGACATCCTTCTATATTGTCATCCGGCCAGATGGAAGCATATTTTTCCACTGTAGACGACACGTCCATCAAAGCAGGCGGAGGACAGGTCATCACCACCTCCGATGGATATGCACTGCCCCTTAGCATACGACACGGCTTACCATACCTTGCGATGCGAAAGTATACGACTGTCGAATTTGACACGTTACCACATGTTATCATGACGTCCGATAAACATTGGGACCCATCTGTTCTCGATACCACGATCAGTGCAAAGGATGAACAATTTCTCCAGAAATATCCTCCCCAACCACAGCAACTTCCCTATGCCGATTACGACGAATATGGGAACCCACGCTGCCTTGAAGGATTCGATATATCTGTTTCTCCCGGGTCCTCCACGGTTACATCCCTCAGCTCGTATTCCAGCCATTCCACCCGATCTCCCTTTCTTCCGATTGATGATCATAAGAACAACGATCGCTCCTTTTGGCTTACGTCCACTGACTATGCTCATCAAGAACGTCTCGCATGCTGCGCACCAACCGCAGTCTCTGGAACAGTCACTGCGTTTCCGACGGATTGTACAGCCAGTGACACTACACGCATTGCAGCTACGCCCCGCGAAAGATATCCCAACGAACATGACTACTTATCCCTGAAACCTTTCTTTTGTTGGATTTCCACCGATCGCATCAAAGCTACTTTTGAAAACTCAACCCAATACGGTTCGTTAGCGGTTAGCCCTGATGGTAACATTTTCAAACGGTTTCATTCCCCTCAACCGGCCATGAACGTTCGCCCCTTTAATGACGATGTTATGTCCGATGCAGTCTATTCAGATGTCCCAGCAATTGATGGTGGATCCAAGATTGCTCAGATCTTCTTCGGCCGAAAATCGCATATTATTCACGTTGAAGAAATGCGTACCACCGGCGATTTTCTACCCTGCTTTCAGAACTTTGTTCGAAAATGGGGCAGACCCATCCGCCTTCTTTGCGACCACGGTAACTATCAATCAAGCAAGAAAGTCATGGATTACCTCAAGATGTTATGGATTGGACTCTGGCAAAGTGAACCGTACCACCAACATCAGAATCAATTCGAACGACGATACCAAACGTTCAAACGCATTGTCAATCGCGTCATGGATCGTACCGGCACACCACCACACATGTGGTTACTGTGCATGACATACGTCGCGGGTCTCCTTAATGTTGTCTCTGACCCTACGCTGTCCGATAAACAACCGATCTTCATTGCCACGGGTACAATTGGCGACATCAGCGCATACACCAGTTTCTTCTGGTTTGAACCTGTGTATTTCAAGACCAATGACTCCCCTTTCGGTACCAAATCTACCGAACGCCTAGGTCATTTCGTCGGCATCGCTGAACATGTTGGCAATGGACTCTGCTTTCGAATCTGGGATCCAGTTACCAACAAGTTACTAGACCGGTCCGGTGTTCGATCTGCTCTTACACCTGAGTCACGTAACAAGCGCGCGGGCTTATTTACTGATGATGGTTTCATCAAATGGCGTAATGCAAAGGATTCCTTACCCCGTCTATACGCCACTGGAGAAGCTCCAGCTTTCAAACATGGGGAGCATACCAATCAGAATAAACTCATTGACGAGTCTACTAAAACAAACAGCTCAATTTCCCTTAACGGTTCACCTGCTGATTCTGACACCGCCAATGACACCGTTCCACCTGGCACTCAACCAAATCTTCACCCACCCACCCACCCCTCGTTACCAAGCTTTCTTTATAAGAAGGTCGATGACAGCCCAAGCTGGTCCCCTTCTCCACTCCCTAACAACTATGGGGAGAGTCTTGATGGTCCTCCTACGACACACATCTTCAGCAAGACATCTGATGGCGTTCTCCTTACTGAAGATGATTTTGATCCACCGGAATTAGCATACTTTGATGTTAGTGACGTCACAACTCCACACACCAACCCCGCTACTCCTTCCGTAGACCCATCACAGGTAGTTGTTACCGACAAAGAAGGCAACGCACAATTTGACGATGATGGTAAACCTATTACCATTCCTACGATCCCGATTGCCGATCTACAAGGACGTTCCTTCCTTGTAACCAATCCCGATGGCACCCGGAAACGTCTCACCATTGTCGATGTTGAAGACAGTCTTGAGCGCAATAAAGACTTCATCAAGTTCAAGTGCAAACACTCCGATGACGAACTCGATGATATCATTGCATACAATGACGTCATGAATTACATCCATCGTGATTCAACACAAGAAGACGGCAAACTCTGGTCGTTTCGCCGCATCCTAGGACACCAAGGTCCACTGGATAACAAGCACCCTCAATACAAAGGTTCCAAGTATAACCTTTGGATTGAATGGGAGAATATGGAACGCACATATGAACCTCTGGCCAATATTGCGGCTGATGACCCAGTCACCGTTGCAAAATATGGGAAAGACAACAACTTGCTTGACCTCCCAGGTTGGAAACGTCTCAGGAGAATCACCAACCTAGCCCGACGAACCACGAAACTTGATCGACTCGTGCATCAAGCCAAACTACGTTCTTTCCGTACCACTCCGCAGTATCAATATGGATTCAAAGTGCCTCGTAACCACGAAGAAGCCCTCCGATTTGATCAAGCCAACGGGAACACCAAATGGGAAGATGCCACCACTCTTGAAATGGCACAACTCAATGAATACAATACATTCATTGATAAAGGCGTATACAAGACAAGCTCCATTCCCCCGGGATTCCAACAGATCAAGGTACACATGATATACGCTGTCAAACACGACGGAAGACACAAGGCTCGCCTCGTTGCTAACGGTAATCTCACTGAGGCCCCTATCCACAGTGTTTACGCAGGCGTCGTATCTCTTCGCGGTCTACGTATGTGCCTATTCCTAGCTGAACTCAACGATCTAGAAGCATGGGGTACCGACATAGGTAACGCCTACTTAGAAGCAGTCACCTGCGAGAAAGTATGCATCAAGGCAGGTCCCGAATTCGGATCGTTGGAGGGTCACCTATTGGTCATTTACAAAGCCCTATATGGTCTCAGGTCTTCAGGCAAGTGTTTTGGAGACTTACTCGCGGCTTGTCTCATCGAACTCGGATTCGAAAGATCCCGCGCAGAACCGGAAATATTCCTCAAACCCGGAACGAACAAGCATGGTGAACGTGTATATGAGCTTATATGCACATATGTCGATGACCTATGTCTCTGCATGGCCGATCCCAATTCCTTCTTGAAGATATTGCAGTCGTCACCATATAACTTCAAATTGAAGGGATCCGGACCTATGAACTTTCATTTAGGATGTGGATTTGAGCACGACGAACATGGTGTTTTGTGCATGAATCCCATAAAGTTCATCAAAAAGATGGAAGCGTCTTACGAACAAATGTTCGGATGCAAACCTAGCACTAGGTTCCAGTCGCCCATCGCGGAGAACGATCATCCTGAATTGGACTCCTCAGCCTTTCTTGAAGAAACCGGTATACAGAAATACCAAAGTATGATCGGTTCACTGCAATGGATCATCGCTATTGGCCGTTTCGATGTACAAACAGCCGTGATGACGCTCTCAAGTTTCAGAGCTCAGCCACAAAATGGGCATCTCGACCGTGCTAAACGTATCTATGGATATATCTCCAAATTTAGACATTTTAAAATCAGATTCCGCGTGGAACCGCCCGATTTTATATTGACTAAACCCGACACCATCGACTGGTCCAATACCGTCTATGGGGAGCATTCTGAGGAGCTACCCGACGACGCTCCTGCACCGCTTGGAAAGACAGTAGTGTTATCACATTTCTATGATGCCAACCTCATGCATGATATTCTCAGTGGCAAGGCAGTTACCGGCATACTTCATTTCGCGAACAAGACTCCCATGATGTGGTTCTCGAAGAAGCAGTCTACTACGGAAACAGCCACCTTTGGAGCTGAATTTGTTGCAGGGAGAACTTGCATCGAACAGATTGTCGATCTACGCCACTCATTCCGATACCTCGGAACACGAGTCCATGATATCTCATACTCTTGGGGTGACAACGAAAAGATGATCCAGACGTCGACCTTTCCTTACGCAAGGTTGCATAAGCGTCATAACATTCTATCGTTTCACTACGTACGGAGCATGATAGCGAGAGGTTTCATTTTAATGATGCACATCCCAGGTAAGGATAACTGTGCAGACATTCTTACCAAGCATTGGAGTCACTCAGTTGTGTATCCACTGCTCAGGCCCATCTTCCACTTCTGTGGTAATACTGGCGACCTTCTCCAGGATGATGGAAGCATCATGTAGAGCGTGATGACCCTTCACAAGGAGACATGGGGAGTATTAAATTCCTTTCGTGACCAGAAGTACCAAAGCTACCAAAGGGTAGATTTCCTATGCGCATGAATCAATGAGTCCCGTATCCATCTAAGTAATCGATTCCCACGGCATATCGATTCCCACGGCGCATCGATTCCCATCGCGCATAAACGGTGAGCAATCCCTGTCTTACGATATTGCCATTGTTCTTCGGTGAGCAAACTCTGATTTCATAAAATATCACACAAGCTACGGGAGCAATTCCTGACCTTAATGATAAACATTTCATGGAGTCCTCCTAACGGAACAAGAGAAGAAAACCGTTGGCATGTGGTTCTCACACAATACATATACATGCATACAAATATATATGGTCAACGACTAATACATGCACGGAAAATAATCAGCGAGTAATCTCAGCACTACGCAACAGCAGTTGCAACGTATTCATCTCAATAAAAGAGATATCTTGCATTTCGGCAAGATTTCACTTTATCTTATACTTTTAACATTCAACTGATTTATATCCCAAAATTCACACTAGTTGCTACCAACTACTTGTAATCTACATACTAAGGTCTGTCTTGCTGCAATCTGAATAAGTCACAGCGAGAAGAGATCTGGCGTTTCCCTAGTCTCGCCTGTAGTCCGATTATCCGTTGCTGAAAGTATCCAAACACAATTGTCACGCGTAGAGTACAATCGTTCGTCTACTAACACACTAACGCAGCGTTGCTGTTCTTCAGAAGTCCTTGAATCAGACTCTCAACGAATCGGATTCAGAAGGAAAATAATAATAGAGGGCAAATCGAAACGCACGCGTTTGGGGAGCTTACCTACTTCAGGGGTGATGTCGTGTAATGGTGATGGAGTAGAGGAGTGGTGAGGTGAGGAAGAAGTAGATAGTCGTCGTGTAGGCAGGGCCTCCCTCGGTGGTGTAGAGGGTAGGGTCAAGGTGCCAAGGGGGCGCTTGTCATTTTGTCAGACCCCATAGGCTTCTTGGCACCATGTCCAGACTTGGTCCTGCTCACTGCCGGTGATAGCCCCATGATCATGGATGTTTCTGCAGTTGGAGAAGCAGTTACCCCGGAGGTGCCAGGTATGGCACCTGTCTTGGTCATCTGGGCGGGACAAGGGATTGGTACCTTTGTCTTCCATGGTAGCTATGACCTCCTTTAGCCGGGAGCGTTTCACTTTGTTGGCTACACCGGCGGCCTGTAGCCGGGGATCCAGGCTTGGGTTGGACACTCGGGCCCCGCCTGAGGAGCCTTGGTCATCCAAGACCAAACCTGTTCTCTGCTGTATTAACTACATAAGAAACAGTGATCCTACAGTGCTGTATTAACGGCAGCACTGTCTTTACTGTAAGAATTAAAAGAGATATCTTGCTGTCCGGCAAGCTACTTTCTTTATCTCATACTTTTAAAATCCAACTGATTATATCTCCAAAATTCTACACTAGTTGCTATCAACTACTTGTAAATCTACAATGCTCATCTCTCTCAAAACCACATCCCAAATGAAAATTCATAGGCCCAGAGCCCTTCAATTTGAAATTGTAGGGCGCAGACTGTAGGATCTCCAAAAATGAGCTTTGATCTCTCATGCACAAGCAGAGGTTGTCAACATAGGTGCATATGAGTTCATACACTTGCTCCCCATGTTTATTCACGCCAGGCTTTAGAAAGATCTCAAGTTTGGTTTTGGATCTTTCAAATCCGAGCTCAGAAAACAGAAATGCCAACTCCAAACATAGATACCAATTGCACGAAGACTATCGACATTAAAATTCACCTGAATTCCAATACTTTGTCGGAAGAATTCTTGGTGCCATGTTGCCAAAAGAGACAGACTTCAAAAAATTTATTCCAAACAACAATCAGTAACATTTTCACCCCAAGCGATGAATCATTTGCATTGCTTTTCCTTTACAATGGCTATGATTTGTGAATAAACACAACAAAGGGCAAAAGGAAGAGAAATAAATTCACTGACAGAGGGATGGAGTACCAAGGGACAATTTCTTTACAGATATGTCCTAAATGAAATAGAAAAAGAACGAAGGAATGGCAGTCCAAAGATTTAGAGATAGAACTACTGAAAATGTACCAACAGCTAAATGGCAAACATACAACACAAGATGATGAGGACAAAGAAAGTAAAAAGGACTGAGATGGAAGGAAATGGAACAATGTGACATGATTGAGACTCTCAGCAAGGATGACAATGACTATGAATGTTACATTAAATACATGAAAAGTTTACAAAAGTAAATGGTGATAACAACATTATATTACTACCACGGTTAGTCAATTATTATTTTATGTCTGTTTGCACAATATATTTGTCTTCTACTAAAATTGAATAGTATGAAGGAGATCATTGTAAAAACTGATAAAGAGGGTATTTAGCAAAGGGGTGCAGGTCAGCACCAGGTTGAGTGTGTCGAGATAGGGGTGAATGATGTTTAGGGCTTGGGTTGGACTAAGACCCTTGCCTAGGAGTAGGGGCACCAACGCGAAGGGGATGAAGCAGGCCTTGTAGGGGGTGATGACCTTCATGTGCGGGTCATCGCCTAGCACCATGGGGATCATGTGGGAGTGGCGAGCGTGCTTTATGACATCAAGGTGGCGGTCTTGGGACAGCACTAGGGTCTCAGGCGCTTGTTTGAGCAGGGCAGCATCCACTAGAACTAGCTCCCCGGCATCCCCTTCCATGTCATCCAGGTAGCCAAAGGCCTTGCCCTTGTTGATACTTGGTGCTGTTAAGGGGCCCGGGTACTTCCTGAGGCCGTGCACAAGACGGAGCCGTGCCCTTCCAAAGGTGTCCGTCAGGAATATGCCTAGGGCGCCCAAAGCTTCTGGTTCAAAGAGGTCCAGGAGATGACCTAGGAGTATGGGCGTGGCGGTTTCCTTGGCAAAGTAGTCATAGATGGTTTGGTAGGCCAGGTCCCAGGCAGGTCCCACTCCAAGGGGGCTGGTGGTGATCTGGTAATACTTGGTGTAGGTCAGCATGTTGTGGCTGGGGCCGGTCGAAGCTGATGCTTGGAGATGCGGATTATCAGAGCAGGCGGTATCTTGGAAGAGGGGAAGCGACGATCGGAGGTGTCGGTAGCTTGGTGTCACAAGAAATCCACTGGAGGTGCGAGGAGGTGCAGATCTGTCCGTCATCTGGGAGGAGGAGCGCGTTGGCCGTGTCGATCGACTGGAGGTGCAGACCGGTGACCAAATCGATTCGCGGACGCTTGGAGGTGCGGGCTATCGGAGAAGTCAGTATCTTAGGTAATCCAGGCCGGGCCTGTTAGTCTACTTGGTGTCACAAGCAATCAACTGGAGGTGTGAGGAGGTGCAGATCTGTCTGTCGCCTGGGAGGAGGAGCGCGTTGGCCGAGTCGATCGACTGGAGTTGCAGACCGGTGACCAAATCGATTCGCGGACGCTTGGAGGTGCGTTATCGGAGAAGTCAGTACTATCTTAGGTAATCAAGGCCGGGCCTGCTGTAAGGTGACAATAGGGAGCCGTTGATGTGTGAGTATAAATAAGAGACTGACTGCTGTACGGGTACAATAGGCAAGGCTATGGGACCAGGACAGGTACTAGGCTTGTCGTATGGATACAATAGGAGGACTATTGGACCAGGACGTGTTACCTATTTATTTACTTTTTCTACTACTAATTGTTTAGGAGCAAAAGAGTGAGCTGTGGGCTTGGATTCTGCTGGGGGAATCCTCTACAGGCTTGTTTGCGCTTAGCCTGTATTTGCAGGGATTTTCGATGCTTGCAGGATTCGATGCTTGCAGAATTCGATGCTTGTTATCGTGAGCTTACTGTAAGATTTGTACTGTACCTACGGGGAATGTTCCGGGGATATGGTATTGCACCGATGTTGCTGATACAGTGAGATCTTTCTTGCAGTACGTGCGCTGTATACTCAAGGTTGTTCCCCAGTCTGTACTTCACTACCATTCCTCTCATCTGGTTTGCTACATCAATTCCCAATATGCATTTGATGAGTCATGATAAATGTATTCATGGCTTGGACCGGATACTTTTGGAGTCATTACCCAATAAGCCAGTTTGTGCCCTGGAATTTGTTGCACCCAAAATACGCTCATTTTTGCCATTTGGAGAGTCAAACCACAACATTCCCGGCATTCTGTGGGGCAAAGCTGTTCCCAATATGCATTTGATGAGTCATGATAAATGTATTCATGGCTTGGACCGGGTTCTTTTGGAGTCATTACCCAATAAGTCAGTTTGTGCCATGGAATTGTACCAAAAATACCCTCATTTTTTCCATTTGGAGAGACAAACCACAACATTTCCAGCATTGTGTGTGTCAAAGTTGTTCCCAATATTTATTTGATGATTCATGATGAATGTATTCATGGCTTGGACCGGATACTTTTGTAGCAATTACCCATTAAGTCAGTTTGTGCCCTGGAATTGCACCCAAAATACGCTCATTTTTGCCATTTGGAGAGTCAAACCACAACATTTCCGGCATTGTGTGTGGCAAAGTTGTTCCCAATATGTATTTGATGAGTCATGATGAATGGATTCCTGGCTTGGACCGTATACTTTTGGAGTCATTACCCAATAAGTCAGTTTGTGCCCTGAAATTGCACCAAAATACCCTCATTTTTGCCACTGGGAGAGACAAAACCACAACATTTCCGGCATTCTGTGTGGCAAAATTGTTCCCAATATGCATTTGATGAGTCATGATAAATGTATTCATGGCTTGGACAGGATACTTTCTTATTATCCCTTACCCAATAAGTCAGTTTGTGCCCTGTAATCATATCAAAAATACCCTCTGGTGGGCAAGGTGTAAAGAATTCGTAAGCATTGTGTACTCCTCACAAATACTTTACCCCCCTGGTACTACCATGTACTACTGTAGAATAGTACCAGCATAGAGTGGTACGCAATTTCACTACCAGAAATTATCTGGTACAAAAACCGTGTAGAAATCTACTCTAGTAGTATGCTATGTAAATTCAATACCAGAAAGTATGTAGTACCAAAATCGCGTATAAATATACTGGCGTAGAAACCTACGCAGATTCAATACCAGAAAGTGTCTAGTACAAAAAGCGTGTAGGAATCTACTGGAGTAGAAACCTACCCGGATTCAATACCAGGAACCATCGAGTACAAAAAACGTGTAGAAATCTACTGGAGTAGAAACCTACACGAATTCAATACCAGGAACTATCTAGTACAAAAAACGTGTAGAAATCTACTGGAGGAGAAACCTGTACGCAAATTCAATACCAGGAACTATCTAGTACAAAAAACGTGTAGAAATCTACTGGAGTAGAAACCTACAAGGATTCAATACCAGGAACTATCTAGTACAAAAAATGTGTAGAAATCTACACTAGTACAAAAAACCTGTAGAATTCTACAGAAGTTGAATTATCCTCGATAGTATCGATGATTTTTTTTTTTCTACCTCGCGAAAAAAAAAATCTCTCTCTCACTCACACACACACACACACACACACAAAATACTTTTCCCTTCATAATCTTACATCCAACCTATCTGAGAAGAGTGTTGTTTCTTGCAATCAACACTCCGTCCGAGAACATGGGATCTGACCCTCTTCGTCACATTTGACGTGTTAGTAGCACAACGATCCGTTCTCACATATTTCAGTCCGAAATAACAGCCTTGTACTGCAAAAGAAGTAGTTAGCATTGGACGAGAGGGGAATTGCTGGATAGATAGTAGTGTTCTTGGACTTGATCACCCAAACATATATATCTTGAAAGCAATAAACCTGCATCCCTTGCCTCTATATCAACAGGAACAAGATACTGTTTTTTGTGACATAGGAGTAAGAAGTCTTCAAATCTACGGCAGCAGCAAGAACAACGACAACGAATAACGAATCGGATCAGAACAACGGATCGGAACAACGGTAAAACGAATCAGAACAAGCAACGGTACAAATGAGAGAGATAGAAGGCAACGACGTGAGATAGATAGACAATGATACTGCCTCTGGCATTGCTGATAATGTATTTCCTCTCTTCTGTTTTTCTTCTTATTTTCATAGGACCGGATTGGAACAACGGATCAGAACAACAAATCGGAGCAAGAAGGGATCGGAACAACTACTAACGTCCGAACAACAATCGTCGCAACACCAAATCGAATGCAACAACAGCGGCAACAACACAGCAACAACACAAATCGAAGGCAACAACAAAAGGAGGCCAACGGTGTAGGTTAGTGGCATGTAGATTATATTATTCTGTTGTTATTATTTACTCTACTACTACATCACTTGATACTCACCCATTTTGTTCAATTATTATATGTTTTCATAAATCAGCCACAGCAACACCCTCCACCGGCGCAACCCCTAGGCAATAACAGCAACTAATCATTGGCATATAATTGCTCCTCCTCCACCACCGGCGCAACCCCTAGGAGGCAACAACGGCAACAAATCGTTGGTATCGAATCGCTCCTTCTCCTCTACCGGCGCTCCACCATCGTCGCCGGAATCATCGTCGGAATCGTCCGGCTCCACCGGCACAACCCCTAGGCAACAACGGCAACGAATCCTCAGGATCCAATCGCTCCTCCTCCTCCACCGGCGCAACCACTAGGAGGCAACAACGGCAACAAATCGTCGGCATATAATTGCTCCTCCTCCTCCACCAGCGCTCCACCAACGCCGGCAACAGCGGTAACCAGTGCACAGCGAGGAAACGATCGAACCAACCGCAACCGGGAACAATTGAACCAACAGCAACGAATCATTGGCATCGAATCGCTCCTCCTCCTCCACCAGCGCTCCACCAACATCGACAACAGCGGTAACCAGTGCACAGCAAAGGAACGATCGAACCAACCGCAACCGGGAACAATTGAACCAACGGCAACGAATCATCGGCATCGAATCGCTCCTCCTCCTCCACCAGCGCTCCACCAACGTCGGCAACAGCGGCAACCGGTGCACAGCGAGGGAACGATCGAACCTGAAGAACGATCGAACCAACCGCAACTGCGTACAATCAAAGCGAGCGGTGGAACCAAACGGAACGATCGAACAAACCGCAACCGGGAACGATCGAACAAACCGCAACCGGGAACGATCGAACAAACCGCAAAGCGAGACCAACAGCAACAGCAACAGCCATCGGCAACGATTCCATCGGCAACAGCAATTGATTGGTCTTCCACTCCATCGGCATCAACATCAACATCAACATCAACATCAACATCAACATCGGCACCGGCACCGGCACCGGCACCGGCACCGGCACCGGCACCGGCACCGGCACCGGCACCGGCACCGGCATCGGCACCGGCATCGGCATCGGCACCGGCACCGGCACCGGCATCGGCATCGGCATCGGCATCGGCATCGGCATCGGCACCGGCACCGGCACCGGCACCGGCATCGGCATCGGCATCGGCATCGGCATCGGCATCGGCATCGGCATCGGCAACGGCAACGGCAACGGCAACGGCAATTGTTTTTCCACTCCATCGGCATTGGCAACGGCAATTGATTGGTCTTCCACTCCATCGGCATCGGCAACGGCAATTGATTGGTCTTCCGCTCCATTGGCATCAGCAACGGCAACGGCAATTGATTGGTCTTCCGCTTCATTGGCATCGGCAAGGGCAACGGCAATTGGTCTCCTCCAACAACAATGGAAACAACCACAACCTATCGAAAGCAATTCTCAGCACAAGGAAGGAAGCAAAAAGCAAAGAGGAAACATGAGAAAAGAAGTAAACAGAGAACGTCTTCAAACTTTCTGAGGATTGCTGCACCGTTGTCAACAAGCCATGAAGCTTATACAAAGTTGTCTCGGATAAAACCAATGAAGAAGATAAGGAATAGGCGTTCAACTTGCAAAGATGGTGTCCATACAATAGCGCTGAAAAAAATAGAGAACAACTGTGGTGAAAGGTAAATACATGGAAACATATTGGGGTGGCAAAATAGGAGGAAAGAAGAAGTATCAACCGGCACAGGCGCTGTCCATAGACAATTTTGAGACGTTGGATAGTACAAAAGATAAGCATATTCTTGCGTTTGATGATTCTAAACAGTCGTTTCGCATTTTTGCCAAAGTTTCAGGACATTTTCCGGAACGACACCTGGCTTCCAAGAATAATATCCAATTGTTGAGAGAATTTGCTCCTGCTATTGTTGGAGCAAAACCAACCATTGCAAGAGGACTGAAGCGGGGCAGTATCAATGATGATTATGCTATCATTGGAATTTGACCAGAAAGATTGGATTCCAATAATGGTGTGTATGTATTCAAAAGTCATGTCGATCCCAGCATGAAACTAGAGCTAGAAGAGACAACAGTTGAAATTGTGAAGCATATGCATCATAATTTAATTGACGTGGAACCGTTTGTTGAGGAGGAAATGAATGTGTTGTCTCAGATTCTGTCTCGTACAAAGCTAAATGCCATTGGGCAGCAGGCATTAGCTTTTTTGATTGGTCGCAATTACCATTTTCAATGCCATGTCGATGATGATATGTACTATACTCGACTCACAATCATTGCTCCAGCGGAAGTGTCTGCTGACAAGGTGATTTATTACTTTGTGTTCCCC